>PVJC01044100.1:0-14265 GCA_004026665.1 Murina feae
TGTTCACAGCTGCATATACGGTGTCTACCCTATGCCGCCATCTTGTTTCTCTCTGTTCTACTTATTTTTCATTGGTTGATTCCTGTATGTGCCCTGACCAGGGATCGAACCCACAACCTTGGTATATTGGGATAACAGGGAAATATTATTCATTCTTAAAAAGGAAGGAAATTCTGACACATGCTACAACACAGATGAACTGTGAAAACATTATGCTAAATGAAATAAGCCAATCACAAAAAAGACAAATATCATATGATTCCACTTACATGAAGTATCTAGAGTAGTCAAGTTCATACAAACAGAAAACAGAATACAGAATGGTGGTTGCCAGAGACGGGGGAGGGAGGGGGGAGGAGCTGAGCAGGAATAGGAAGTTGTTGTTTAATGGGTATAAAGTTTCAGTTTCGCAAGATGAAAAAGTTCAGGAGAGAGATTATACAACAATATGAATATAACTGCACAACAATGTATCTTTAACACTATTCAATTGTACACTTAAAAATGGGTAAGATGATAAATTTTATGTTATGGGTATTTTATTAAAAATAAAAATAGCCCTGGCTGGTTTGGCTCAGTGGATAGAGCGTCAGCCTGTGGACTCAGGGGTCCCGGGTTCAATTCCGGTCAAGGGCATGTACCTTGGTTGCGGGCACATCCCTAGTGGGGGGTGTGCAGGAGACAGCTGATCGATGTTTCTCTCTCATCAATGTTTCTAACTCTCTATCCCTCTCCCTTCCTCTCTGTTGTAAAAAATCAATAAAATATATTTAAAAAAAAATAAAAATAATTTTTTTCTTTTTTTTAAATAAAAAATTTTTTTGAAGAACTCATCTTTCCAATTTGTTTTCCTCTATGTATGTATACATCTAAAAAGTAAAAAATGGGAATACAGTAATCTGCTTTTCATACCTAGCCATATGATGTTAAACATCTTTCTCTCATATATACATTAGAGGCCCGATGCAGAAATTCGTGCAAAGGACTTGGCCCTCGCAGCCCTGGCTTCATCTGGAAGGTTGTTCAGAAGGACAACCGGAAAGTCGTTCGGCTGTCTAGTCTAATTAGCATATTATGCTTTTATTATTATACTTATAGATAGCTCTGTTATAGGCACCTTTCACCGACACCAGAGGGGTGTTACCCGACAGGGCAGCCCCCTGAGCCAGTGGGAAAGGGCTGCCCCCAACCTCATCCTTGTTTTCTCATATAATGAATTTATATTAGACTTTGCGTTGTGAAAAGCCAATTTATTAAAGTGCGCATCTTTACTTAAAAAAGCAAAAGCAAAGCAAGCAAACCTATACACCTGGCTTATGAAGCACAGACTAGCTCTCAGCTAATCGGAAGAGCAAGTTGGGTGGAGGGTTTGAAGCGTTATCTGGCCTCCTGCCTGTGGCTACAGAATTCCTCTGCTGACTATTCTGGTACAGATTAATTCTCAAGGTCCCTTTTTATACTCTGGTGTGGCCTCCCCAGAATTCATGACAAGCACCTGGCAATTTTATCTTGCCAAGCCTTGAGACTGCTGGCTTTGCTCTTAGGGAGTAAAAAGGCTTTCTCCTTTCTCCTTTCTGCATTCTCTCATTAGGGAGGTTTTATTAACCATTCGCTCTGTGGCCTTGGCTGGGGAAGATAATGGCTTGTTAGTGACAAGCTGACTGCAAACTGCCCACGTTGTTTGGCCTTGTTTTAACTTTCCTGTCTCAGTTTCCCTATTCCTCCGGCCCTGGAATCCTGTAACAGTACCCACTTCATTCTTTTTTATTGGCTGGTAGTACCCATTACACAACTGCACCATAATTTGACCGGTCTGTTTGCAGCTTTTTAATATTACTAAAACATCACAGACAACATCTTTGCGTATTTTCTCATTCTGTCTCAGGACAGACATATGGTTTTTTACATATACCCTTCTGGGTAGCAATATCCTGATTTTCCCTAGGGAAAAAAGTATCTCCTCTTCACCCAGACACCTGTCCTTCATCCTGCCTCCTCCCTCCAGCCAATTCTTGTTCTATCTGGCGAGCCTGGGCATATTTAATGTTTATCCCTGGTATTTGTTTTTCATATTGCCACCGTCATTTCTCCTACAATTACATTTTCGGACTATTATTGCTGGCATAATTCGATTGCTTTTTGTCTATCTTGTAGCTGCGTGTTTACTTAATCCTGTATCTAATTACTTTAACTTAATTCTGTTGAATTTTCTCATCAGATAATCATATCATAGACAGACAATCCTGTCATCTAGAGAGTCACTAAGACTAAAAGCTCCAGCCCTAACTGGTTTGGCTCAGTGGATAGAGTGTTGGCCTGCAGACTGAAGGGTCTCAGATTCGATTCTGGTCAAGGGCATGTACCTTGGTTGCAGGCACATCCCTAGCAGGGGGTGTGCAGGAGGCAGCTGATCGATGTTTCTAACTCTCTATCTCCCTCCCTTCCTCTCTGTAAAAATAAATAAAGAAATAAATAAAAAGACTAAAAGCTCCAGGCTCAGGCAGACCTGGATTCCAATCCTATGTAACCTAAGAGTTTTCCTTGGTTTCTTCATCCATAAGCTGGGACTATAAGGAGCTGCTCTAGCAGCGTTGTTGTAAAGGTCGTATTAATTGAGATTAGTGCATGAAAAATACTTAACACAATATTAGTTCAATAAATGTCTGCTATCTGCCAATAATGGAAATATAACTTTCCACATTTACACCTTTTATTTTTTTCTTGTTGCATAATCCTGGCGGCACTCTTTTCAGCATTTACGTTGCTTCCCACGTCTCCAAAAAAAAAAGCAGAAGCCATTGGACTCTTTTTAAAGGGCCTGTGCTGTGGATCTCATCCACTCCCACCTGAGGATTGATTTTCCCCTTCATCTTCTCTATTTCCTCGGCCTCTCCCTCACTTCTTGTTGCCATCAGCATTTAGATCTGCTCAGATTTCTCGTGTTTAAAAGGTTCCCCCAATCACTCCAACCTTCTCTCTCTTCCCCTTCACAAACTCCTTTCAGCTGCCTTCATGTCTGTCTTGACTTGCTCATATCCCGCTCTCTCCTCATCCCATTGGTATATTACAATGAACCTCTGGAAGTTGCCACTATTACAGATTCTGCCCCCGCTATTTCACTAAACCTGCTCAGTTAGGATCCCAGTGACCTCTATATTTATTTATCCAAGGAACACTTCCATGCTTAACTTACTTAATTTGAAATCCCAGCAGAATCCAGCAAAGCTGAGAATGAAAGTTCAGCTTTCAGTACTACGCAATCCTAGGTTTCCTCCTATCTATCTGGCCATTTCTTCTTAATGTTAGACAAGTGAATGGTTCTTCCAAGAGTGTGCGATGCAGCGGCCCTAAATCATCTGAGCCTCATATTTAATCTCCCTGATGGGTCTTTTCCAATACTAAGTTCCAGTCGTACTAGACTGCATTCATCTCCACAAACATACCTTTGAACATGTTTGGGATACATGCCATGAGGGCAGGAACCTAATTCCTTACTACCTACACAACGCCTGGCACATAGTAGATGCTCAAGAAATATTTTTGAATCGAAGGAATGGCTGCCATGTGAAAGACTGGAGAAGTGCTGACACCAAAAGAGAACAACAAAAACCCCTCATCTTTCTGAAACCGTATCTCAATCAAATACACACATCACACACTCACGACACACACAACTGACTGATTGCTCAAAACCCTTTGACAGCTCCCCAAGGTCAAGTCCAAACTCCTCAAAACTTGCAAGAAAAAGACCGTCAGAAGGGGCACCTCTTATTTCTGAAACACTGGTTAGTCAGACCATTTCCACTTCTTGGAATCGGACTCTGGCCTGTGAAACCCCTGCCAATTCCCAGCAAGCCCACACTCTCCCCATAGGGCTTTGCACACCCTGCTTTCTCTGCCTAGAACACTGTGCACTCATCAGCCTCGTCTACTGACCAACAAAAGGAATACTCGTGCCTCCTTTTGGGAGTCATGCCCTTTTGGAATCTCTCTTTGACCACCCCCGACCCCCCACCCAACCTCCTCTCTGGAAATCTGGGTTAACTGCCTTCTCTGTGCATTCACAGCGCCCTGTGTGCCCACAATCACAATGGGAATCACAACAAATGCCTCACTCACTTTTCTACCGGTGCCATCATCAGCCCAAGCCCTGGCCCACACAAACACGCGCGGTGCTTTCCTGCAGGTACACCCTGGGGACACCGCGGCTCGGGTTCGAGACCACAGCAACAAAGCAGGTATTGCAACAGAGCCAGTCCTCATCTTTTTGCTGCTGGGGGGAGGGGGGGGGGCTTTGCTTTTTAATGTGTAAAAAAGCTCAACACCTGTGGAGCGTAAGGAAGCCACGCTCCATTAACCGAGGTTTGCCTGTAGTCGTAACAAGAGCTCCCGAGTACCGAGAACTGCGAGGGTTTTCAATATAAAATTACTTTGTCATCTTAGGAGACAGGTGCTATCCTTATTCCCATTTCGCAGATAGGAAAACTGATATACGAAACAGTCAGTCCTCTTGGGCTCCGGAAGAGTCCCACAGACAGACATCTTCTGCAGTTCCGAGTTATGCCCGGCCCTCGAATAAAAAGGGCTTTCTGTTCTTAAAGAAACTTTCGGATCGGGCCAACCTATGGCTCCAAAAATAGAAGGAACCACCCAAAGCGCACTCCAAACCCGCGCCGGGCAGGGGTAAAGGGCGCGAGGGGACGCCGCGCCGGCGCCGCTCAAGCGAGGAAGGTCGTCCCAGCCTCCTTCCCGGAGCCCCCGCCGCCCAGCCCTCGCCCCCTGCGGAGTCCGCGCCGGGGCGGCGTGTTTGGCCGCCGCAACCGTTCGGCCCCAGCTCACCTGCAGCCCCGCAGCCTCGCCGAGCCCGCCGTCAGCCGCAGCGCCTCCCCCGGGCTGCTGGGCGCCCGCAGCGCTCAGCGGAGCCGGTTGCCTTGGCGACGGGAGCTAACGACTCCCGCGGCTCGCGCTACGGCGGCTCGGAGGGGACCAGGGGGTTCGCCGGTCCTTCCGCGGCCGGGAGCGGGAAAGCGGAGGGCGCCGGGCCCCGAGCGGCGAGGGACCAGCGTGGGGTCCGGCTTGCTGGGACTCGGCCCCGCGGGGAGAGAGAGGAAGGGAATGCTGGGGAAAAGCGGGCAGCGAGGCCGGGGAGGACTTGAGCCTCGGACCTTCCCGTGCCTCAGTTTCTCCCCCTCTAAGAAGAGGGTCGGCCGCAGGTGGAAGCTTCTCACACGGGGAACATTTAAGGACAGGAAACCTGACTTGGGCGGGGTGGCAGGTGCTGTGGCAAATAATAAACCTGATTTTTTAGGCTCAAGGTGAGAATTAAGTTACCACGTTTAATTTCAGTACTGGAAATAATTTAATGTGTGACCAGCAATTGTACTTCTTGGAATTAGCATGCAGATACACTGGAGCACGAATCCGAAGGATAATCATTGCTCCGTTGTTTGTAAAAGAATCAAGACCAGTCTTAAGGTCCCTGAGTAGGAGGTTGAATAAATAAATTATGGTGCAGCCATAAGACAGCTTACTACCGCCAGAGAGAGACCCAGGGAGATCAGGATGCAGATACAGTTTCGATGTAGGCTTATAAAAAGGGGGTGATGGGTAGTACATATAATGCTGGCATGCGCACATATGAACTGTGGAAAGAGATCTGGGAGGTAGGGGGGGGTTAAGATAATGCATTTTCACTGTATGTTCTTTTATGTAATATTTTATTTTAAAAATATGTATTTTTATTGATTTCAGAGGGAGAGGGAGTGAGAGAGAGAAAAACATCAATGATGAGAGGAAATCATTGATTAGCTGCTTCCTGCAGGCTCCCTACTGGGGATGGAGCCCAGTATGTGCCCTTGACCGGGATCGAACTTGAGACCCCTTCAGTCTGCAGGCTGACACTCTATCCACTGAGCCAAACCGGTAGGGCTTTAATGTATTTTCAAAAACCAAGAACACGTATTTTCAAACAATATATAGGAATGTAGGAGATCAGAATATGCCACCCCCAAATATGCCACTTTCTAAGGATTATTTTGAGCTGAAGGCAATCGAGAAATAGACACAGAAAGACTCTCTGCTCTCATCCAACAAATTTCCCTTATTAAGTCCCCCCCCCCCCACTCCCCAGGGAAGGCAGAAAATA
Organism: Murina feae; assembly: GCA_004026665.1. Classification (NCBI taxonomy): domain Eukaryota; kingdom Metazoa; phylum Chordata; class Mammalia; order Chiroptera; family Vespertilionidae; genus Murina; species Murina feae. Next base: position 6,146 of record PVJC01044100.1, read on the forward strand.
ATCATAGGAGACAATTCTCTTATCAGTGAGAGAAAATCTACATAACAAATCCTTCTAAAAAAAACTTTACCTTCCATTAATTTCTGCCGCGTGTCTACCTTCCCACAGCATGCCCCTAAAAGCCTAAACCCCTTTCCATTCTCTTACCACGATAGAGTCAAACCAGACTGACTCTCAGAAGTTTCCAGTTGCTCAACCACCCCTTTTCGAAACCACCAATAGGGTTGCAGAGGAAATGACCCAAGTCCAAATTAGGCTAACTGCATCCTGCCCCCTGTGCAACCAAACCCTGACCCTTCCCTCCACCAATCACACATTACCCCACCCACTACTTACAGACCCCCTATAAATCCTGTTTTCCTGAAACTCGCTTTTTCTCCCCCCACCCTACGCTGCTGTCAGTGAGTGTGTGTGGGACTGAGCTCCAGCTAGCTTGAATAAAGGTTCTATGTTTTTTGCATCAGACTCGGGCTCCCAAAGTGGTCTTTGGGGAATCACGAAATCTGAGCGTAACATTCACTTCTCTACAAATGTAAAGTTTACCAGCCTTGATCAATTGGTATAAAAGCCTCCATGCTTGGCCAGTCACTGACCCTAAAAGGAGAAGACAAATTTTCCTCTTCTACAGGGGACAAAAACACACATTTGGTTTGGACAATCAACAGGTAAATACGGGAGGAGCTGTTTGGGTGGCAGTGAGCCCCTCACCTTAGAAGAGATGTTGCTGAGGTGGAAAATAGGAGTAGAGGATCTCAAAGATGCGCTTTCCTCCAACTTTGCCACCCAGAGTGTTGTGGAGTGAGCGCGACCAAATGTCCACTGGAGTCCAAGCCAATTAGAAATTTTAGGAGCTTTTATGAGCCGGTCGGTCGGCATCTACTCTGCCCTTCTCCACAGAGGGAGTCAGGAGAGCAGCCCCGACCTTGGGTGCATGTGTAGCTGAGGAGGAAGCTGGTCTTGCAAGGAATGTCAGGCCATAAAACCAACAAAGCCCTGCCCTGAGGGAGGGCAGGGGGCTTTGTGCTGGTGCCAGCCAGCTCAGAACCATCCTGGGTGTTTGTTGCCCTTCCTCCAGGGCCTCGAAAGGAGGGGTTGGGGCAGAGGGTTATAAAGGCAAAGTCCCTGTGTGTCACGACACACTGATTTGGAAATTCTTTCCCGGTGTCCACTAGGCCTAGTGCTAATAAAGGATTCCTTCCAGCTTCTCCATGAGGCGTGCTTGGCATTTCTTTGCTCTTCTACAACGTAACTTTTAAGCTCTAAAACCACATCCTGGTTGGTAAGCTAAATGGGACAACAGCAGTTTTAAACATAACAGTTGTTTTTTTTTTTTTGCAGTTGTAAAATACAACAATACAAATATAACTGCACAACAATATAACGCTGTAAAAGTTATGGGCAATTCCTGCTCAAATCACATTCTAGATGTTGGGCGAGCGACATCCTGCCTTTGCGGCTTGCAGCAGCGGCCTGTGGTCATTAAAGCGTAGCTCAAAATTTTTCACTCTATTACATAGAGGAGGCACACTGAACCACTTGGGGTTAGAAACACAGAGATGGGCAGGTTACCACTTTTGGGAGGACTAATGATTGCAGGTCAGAAAGTGAAAAGCTCTTCAGCGGCTGGCTTGACCCAGTGTTCCTGACGTAAACAGTGCTCACAGAATGCAAAGGAGTATCAGACATGGCCACCGCTTATTTGGAACAAGGCAGAGACAAACAGGATTCAGCAACTTCCTCTTCTAGCGTGAGTGGGTCCTGCTTTTTTTCTTTTTCAGTGACAATTCTGGCCCTGCTTTACTTAATCTTCCTACCTTCAGGATAAAAATTAAGATGCCTAATCATCAAATATTCCCTACTCCTTGACTGTGTTCAATTCAAAACAATTCCCCACTTCCTTAAACAATTTGTAGAGTACCCAAATCCTAATATAAACTCTTTCCAAGTCCCTCTTACCAGGATTCCTCGTGGTTTCCCCGGTGTGTGTTCTCTCTTAATGGACGAGCTGAATAAATCTTTTTGATAACAGGGTTTTAAGAGCTACCTGGAAGGTTCAGTGGTCCTGAAGCAACCTGACTTGGGCAGGTATTTGGGGATTGGAGGGAGGGGAGGAGATAGGCTGAGGCAGGAAGTAGAAAAGCTTGAGCACTTCTGCCTCTGCCATCAACCCTTCCTGAGGCCTTCGGCAAACCATTTCACTTTGAGCCTTTTTCTATTTCAGTAAAAGAAGAGATCTGAGTATATTCCTAAGGCATCTTCCAATCTAAATATTATAGAATTCCAAACTTTACAGGTTCTTATATTCTCAGGCAAATGCTCCCCCTACATGAGGCATTTGGACAGCAGTGTCATCACTGGCAAGGCTATATACCACCTACACTGTTATGTATTTAAATAAATCATTTTCAAATTTTCTTTCTTTAAATAGAATCTCAACTTTTGCTGACTGTCCAAGCATTCACTGGGTGGGGAAAGCCATAAATCATCCCCCACCCCAGGTGCAGCCCAACTGCCCTGACCATAAAACGGCAATAATGATGGATTCCTGAAACAATGCTGAGATCCTGAAACTGCTTGCTCAACCATAGCCCCCTGGCGCCAGAAACACCTGGGGAGGTCTTTGGCAAGGCTGGAAAGAGATACATCGGCAAACCACGGACCACTCCCTCAGACCAAACCCCTCTCCTCACCTACCTGCCCCAGGCTTTAAAAACGTGGCTAGAATTGGTCCAGGCGCAGCTCCACTGGCCTCTCTCCCTTTCTGAGACCAGTGAACTCGCCCGTTTGCTCTCAAAAAAGCCTGGCTGACTTTTCAATCTGGCTCAGTCTTTAATTCCTCGACGGCTTAATTAAACACTGACATCATCTACCAAAGAAAATTTACCTTACTGCTTAAATGGAAAATCAGTTTTGGTTGGTAGAAATGGAAGTTTTTGGCAAACACACAAACCCTGAAACAAAATGGTTATTTAACAGTAGATATGGTTACCTTTGGAGAGATGTGGAAAATGAAGCCTTCATTCTGTTAAAAAGGGAGATAAGCAAGTGTTAGAAAAATGTTAAATACATACTAGTCCCAAATAAACCTTTTCTATGGTTTGAAACAGGACTTTTTCACTGTGCCTATCAATGATATACAGAGCCCACATTTTAGGAAACAATGCTCATTTTTTCCCTGATAAACTTGGTTCACGTTTCAGTTCTCAGATTAAATTCCTCAGCACAACCTTCCAGGCCTTTCCCCCACCCCCCACAACTAAATCGCTTTCCCTGTACCTAGTGGGCATTAAATTTTTATTGAAAGAATATTCCCTTAGGCTACTTCTTCATAGTACTCATCACAATACTGTATATTATGGTGCATTTATGTTGTCAGTCTCTTCTTAACTAGGCCATAAATTCTGGTTACACTTTGTCACCGGCCAACCAAGGGGTGTGAGCTGCCTGTCACTACTTCAGCCAATTAAGCAGAGTCAGGGTTGAATCATATATGCGCGTTTATTCCAATCATGCCAGCAGTATGGGAGAGCAGTAGGTCATCCACAAAAATCTGCTCTGCACCCTACTACAAGGCAACTGCTTATATTGGGTAGAAGGACAAGATTACGTGGAGAAGTAGGAATTACAGGTATGGGGAAATGAGCATGGGATAATCATCACAGGTTATAAGTCATGTGGGCGGAGGGAGGGGCAGAATTACAGAAAGCCGGCGCCAGCCAGAGGACAGGTAATAGGGGCAGGGGGTTGCAAAGAGCAGGTGCCTCCAGGACTAGGTGCCACGAGGTGGCAATCTAGGACAGCCTGCATTCCCGTGTTAGCTCCCACGTCCCAGGGCGTACAGTTCCCAGCGAGGTTAGACTAATCAGAAAAGAACAATTACCGTTAACAGAGCATGATTAACATGTCTTATAATTGTAGTCAATTTCTAATATTCTATTTCTGCCCCTAACAACCTCCTACCCCAGATGTGGACACATAATGGGCTCCCCATGAATACAAATGTGGTGAAGAAATAAAGCCTCCACAATCCTGAAGCACGGGCAGGCTTAGCCCCGCCTCCGCCCTCCGTTGGCGAGGATTTAGCCCCGCCTTCTTTCTCTACCAATGAGCAGCGGCCGAGGGCGGTGGGCGGGGCCACGCAGGGACGCCGCCGCGCGTTTCCGGCCTGAGAAACCTTGGTGTTTTTGAGGAGACACCTCAACTGGCAGTAACGACGGGCGAGAAGCCTCCGGGCCCGCCGCTTCCTTCGCCAGCGTCACCATGGGAGCCGTGCTGGGCGTCTGCTCCCTGGCCAGTTGGGTGAGTTCCTGGTCTAGTGTCTCGGCCTGACCTGTGGTTTGGACGAGGGGGGGCGATAGTGAGCCCCGAGATCAGACCCGAACCGGCCTCGGCTGCAGACGCCCGGGAATTGGAGGCGCCGCGCGGCCCTGAGCTGCGGAGAGCGTTCCAGGGTCCCGGCCAAAACCCGCGATCGGCATCAGACGGGTTACTGTCGGCGTTTGGTGAACGCAGGGGGCCGGGCCGCCATTGTTTACAGTTTCCGTTGCCCCGCCCCCGGGAGCCTTCCGGCCTCTGGGTGCCCCGGCCGCGGGCCGGGCCGGGCGGAGAGTGAGCTCCCGAAGCGGAAGGAGCGCTCTGGTTCCTGCCGAAGCACCTTCTCGAGGCGGCGCCATTTCATTGGCGCGGTTTGAATCCTGTGTTTACGGGATTCGCCAAAGCTGCAGAATATGTGGCAGAGCCGGGGGTCTCACTGAGGCCTGTGCGGTTCCGGTGCGCGGGGAAGGAGGCCTTGTAGATTATTATTCAAAATGGGAAGCCGCCGTCTGAACTTGGGGACCTTGTGTGAGCCCCGAAGGCGGGGATAGTAAGGCCAGCACCCGCGCCTGGAAGGCTGCTGCGGGGTGATGCGGGGGGGATCGTGTTGTAGACGGTGAACTCCGTATTTTAAAAAGGAAATGTTAGGACCCACATAGAACACGCAGAGTTCCCTCGTATACGTCTACTCGCTTCAGAGCACTGTCTGCGCTCATTCCACTACCATTTCTTAGGGTTCCACCCCCTCCCATAGGTTGAGCGTGGACCTGTGACCCAGGAGATCACGGTTTGATACCGGGTTGTGGGTTCGATCCCCAGTAGGAGCGTGCAGGAAGGAGGCAGTTACGATTCTCATCATTGATGTTTCTCTCACTCCCCCTTGCTCTCTGAAATCAATAAAAATATTATTTTAAAAAGATTGTGGATCTTAAATAAAAGAAGTGTAAGTTCCCTGAGAGTGAAAGAATATAAAAACTCAAGGAAGGTGCCTGCTTAGTCTCACTTTCGTAGGCATGGGAATGTGACCCTTCTGACTGTTCCAAGAAACAGCCCCCGAGCCGGTATAGATAATTAGTCCTGAGATAAGGGCCCAGCCGAGGTGTTTTACTGCTTCACTGCCGGTCCTTCCTCCCCTTTGTTGATAAGGACCTAGCAAGGACACTTTGCGGCCATCCTCCCCATCCTCCCCGTTTGCTGATTAATGAACAAAAGTTCCTTATGGAAACTTTACCAGGCGCCAGGTGCCCCTGCTATGTCTGCCCGCCCCTTATCTTTGTAGTTTTTGCCTATATAAGCCTGAAAAACTCGCTGTAAGGGACTTGGCTTCTCTGCTCCTGCAAGAGGCTGAGTCCCAGCATGCTAGAATAAAAAACCTCGTGCTATTTGCAGCAAGATCCACCTCCTGTGGTTGATTGGGGTCGCGGTGGCTTCCAGTGGCAAGGGGGGGCCCTAGCCAGGTTCTTTCAAGAGCAGTGGCTTTCCGACTTCTGTTTTGACCCAAAGTAAATAAGTTTCACATAGTTGAGTTAATACATCCATGTAGACGCAAGTTTCATGAAATCTTAACCTTTTCCATCTGCTGTGCAATTTTTCTGCCACATTAAAGAATTCTGGTCAGTTGATTTTTACAATTCACTGGTGGGTTAAACTCACTATTTACAAAATAGGGGAGTAAAAACTTTTCTTCCACCCTTGGTTGGTAGGAAGGGACCTGTGACAAAAGGCAGATTAGCAAGGGAAAAAAGAGTTTACACGTGCAAAACCCACATTCACACCCAGTTGCTCAGTGATGAACAACTCAAAGAGGTGGTTAGAATATAGAGGTTACATTCCTGACTTAATGGGGGAAAAGGAGAAGAGGGCTTCTGTGGGAAGACTAAGTTTTGTCTTATTTCTTAGGAAAGACAAATGGGTTGTTTTTTTGTGATTTTTAAAAAATATATTTGTATTGATTTCAAAGAGGAAGGGAAGGGAGAGGGAGAGAGATAGAAACATCAGTCATTAGAGAGAATCATTGATGGGTTGCCTTCTGCACACCCATTGCAGGGGATCAAGCCCGCAACCCCCCACATGTGCCCTGGCGGGTTCATAGGTCAACATTCAACCACTGAGCCACACCAGCCCAGCCAAATGGGTGTTTAGAACAACTAGGAGATAAGAAAGTTGTGATAACTTTTTTGTGTACACTTTATCTTCTTCGAGGCCATAAGACTCTCTTGGAGAGAAAAGTATGGCAGCCTCACATGTTTGTGTTTAGTCAGATGCGGAAAGCTGTGAGAAGGCTTTTCTTTTTCTACATCTATTTTCAATCAAATGTTTTCATTTTAAAATAATCTTTATACTAACTGGGTTCTGAATGGGTTGCTACAGTAGTGAAGCAGGAGCTATTGCATTCAATCCGGATGAGAGATATTAGTGGCTTAGACCAACATGATAGTTAAGGATGCCGAGAAAGTGGTCAGATTCTGGGTATATTCTGAGGGTAGAGCTGATAATGCTGACAGATTGGATGAGAGTTTTGGAAAAAGAAGGCATCAAAGATGACTTCAAGGTTTTTGGAGTGAACAACTGGAAGAATAGAGTTGTCATTTAGAAATAGGGAAGTGGCAAAGCATATAGTAGGACAGGTTTGTTCTACAGATCAAGTATCTTTACACACTAGGTACTTGGTTCATTTTTATGGCTGAATAATATTCCGTTGTGTGGCAGTTGGGAACAGTGCTGCTGTGAACATTTCATGTACAAGCTGTTGTTTGCATACCTATTCCAGTTCTTTTGGGTTTATATTTAGGAGTGGAATTACTGGGTCTTATGGTAACTCTATATTTAACTTTTTGAGGAATCTCCAGGTTACTATTTATGTATGTATTTATTTTTATTGATTTTAGAGAGAGGAAGGGAGGGCGAGAGAGGAAAAAAAAAATTGATGTGAGAGAGAACCCAGTCAGTTGCTCCCACATGCAACCTGACTGGGAATCGAACCCACTAACTTGGTGTTCTGGAGGACACTCCAACCAACTGAGCCACACCAGCCAGGGCTCCAGGGTACTTTTGAATGAAGCATAATGGCTCTTGCTATCTATAATAATCTATAATAATAAATGCATAATATGCTAATTAGACTGGATGTCCTTCTGGTGGAAGCCAGGCTGTGAGGGAAGGTGGGGTCCTGGGTGCCAGAGGGAAGCCGGTGCTGGCAGGCTGGCAGCCGGGAGAAGGAAGGCCTACTCTTGCATGAAGTTTGTGCATCGATCCTCTAGTTATTTGTAAGGGTTTCCATGTAATGTTGCTTGTAATATCAAATTTGGTAACGAGGGTTCTTGGTAAATAGCAAGGGCAGTTAGGTTTATATTTTTATCATTTTTAAGATACTAGGGGCCCGGTGCACAAAAATTTGTGCACTCGGGGTGGAGGGAGTCCCTCAGCCCGGCCTGTGCCCTCTGACAGTCTGGGACCCCTCAGTGGATGTCCTATGATGGCCCCAGTCTGCCAGGCGCCTTTTGTGTGTGTGTGTGTGTATGTGTGGCCACTGGGGACCTGCCCCCAGCCGCATCTGAGGCTCAGAGCAGTCCTCCTGTGTGTGTCTACCTGCTAGGGGCCTGCCCCCAGGCTTGGAGCAGGCACCCCCTCTATGTTGATCTCTCAGACTCTTGCCCTCCCCAGCATGTTGTTCTCTTTTTTGAGCGTGGCCAGGGCTGGGTGCGGCCTGCCTCCCAAGCTTGCCTACTGCCCATCTTCCTCCAGCCACCAGAAAGCAGGGAAAACCCCGCCTCATGGTCAGGCCAGCCTTTTCCTGCTCCCTGATC
>PVJC01044101.1:0-14251 GCA_004026665.1 Murina feae
TGTTTATCAGAATTCCAACTTAGGGGAGTGCCAAAGGTGGCACCCCTAATTATTCCTTGACCTTTCCAAACATGTCTGTGCTCCTGCAGAGCCCGTGGTGTTTACTGGAATCTTTATGCTTCATCTTTAAGTGTCCTTGCTTAAAGGACACTGCAAACACCTGTGTCCTCCCAAGATAACTTATCCTACTGAATGTATCTAAAAGAAAATCTTTATCTCAAAGTGCTGTGACAATAAAATCCTGAACAGGCAGGCGATTGAGGCTGTCTGGTTCCTTTAATGAGACAGTCCCTTAGCCCTCCTTTTGACTGCACATATTGTGTCAGAGTTATCATTCATTTGACGATCAGGGTCTGCTGGTCAGTCCAGGCAAAGTGGTGCCCCATGTGAGGACCAAAGAATGCAAGGAGACATGGTAGAAACATGGAAATGGAAGAGGAATAAATGTAAGTAACTGCACACTTAGTCATTGGAGCTCACTGGGGATTTCCAAGTTCCAGGGTATATTTTTCAGCCAAGGTTTCACAATGGGACAGAAGTTGTCCATAAACAACTGCAATATATAATAGTGCTTAAACAGTTGTGAAAGGTGGATGGTGCCTCGGTTACCAAGCAGCAATGAAAGGGCCCTTTGCAGACTGTCATAACTTATAATCCTTGGTTCCCTGATGCTGGATCATTGCAGTTTGATCTCTAGGAACAAGAAGGTAGGAATTTCAAGAGGAATCAGGCCCAGGGCAAACAAGTGCCTTTGTCATCTTTAATTATGTGGCTCTTGTTGGAGCTGCATGTGCCCACTTCATATTGAGGATCAAAAGCCTACAGAACGCCAGGAGGACTTGCCACCGCCCCCTCCTCCTGAAGTAGAGCCTGTAATACCTAAGGCCCTCGATCCTCTGATCCTCCGCCTCAGGTGTGGGAAGGCTCATCAACTAGGTCCTCGGTTATGGGATCAGGTGTCAAGCAAGGTATGCTACAAGGAGAGCTTTTGGCTGCCCAGTTATGCAAGATCAGCAAGGTAACTGGGTGCATGAACCGCTCTCTTTTAATACCATTAAAGAAATAAGGAAAAGTGTTAGAGAAAATGGGGCTAACAGTCCATTTACAAAAGGATTCCTTGCCCTGACTGGTTTGGCTCAGTGGCTAGAGCATCAGCCTGCGATTCCGGTCAGGGGCACAAACCCAGTGGGGAGTGTGCGGGAGGCAGCTGATGGATGTTTCTCTCTCATCAATGTTTCTAACTCTCTTTACCTCCCCCTTCATCTCTGTAAAAAATCAATTAAAAAAATATTAAACAAAAGGATTCCTTAAATCTCGGTCTGAAAATGACCATAGGACGCCATGAGACTGGCAGATTTTGGCTAAAATGACTTTTTTTTTTTTAATCTTTACTGTTCAGATTATTACAATTGTTCCTCTTTTTTCTCCCCATAGCTCCCCTCCTCCCAGTTCTCACCCCACACTCTGCCCTTACCACCCCACTGTCCTTCTTCATAGGTGTACAATTATTGTCCTGTCTCTTCCCGGACCCCAAAACCCTTTTCCCCCAAAAAATTGTCAGTCCACTCTCTTTCTATGCCCCTGATTCTATTCTATTCACCAGTTTATTCTGTTCATCAGATTTTTTATTCACTTGATTTTTAGGTTCACTTGTTGATAGATATGTATTTGTTGTTCATAATTTTTATCTTCACTTTTTCTTCTTCCTCTTTTCAAAGGATACCTTTCAGCATTTCATATAATACTGGTTGGGTGGTGATGAACTCCTTCAGCTTTTTCTTGTCTGTGAAGCTCTTTGTCTGACCTTCAATTCTGAATGATAGCTTTGCTGGGAAAAGTAATTTTGGTTGTAGGTTCTTGCTATTTATCACTTTGAATATTTCTTGCCACTCCCTTCTGGCCTGCAAAGTTTCTGTTGAGAAATCAGCTGACAGTCCTATGGGTGCCTCCTTGTAGGTAAGTGAATGCTTTTCTCTTGCAGCTTTTAAGATTCTCTCTTCATCTTTTGTTCTTGGCATTTTAATTATGATGTGTCTTGGTGTGGTCTTCTTTGGATTCCTATTGTTTGGGATTCTCTGCACTTTGTAAATCCACTTCTTTCACCAGGTAGGGGAAGTTTTCTGTCATTATTCCTTCAAATAGGTTTTCAGTATCTTGCTCTCTCACTCCTTCTGGCACCCCTATAATTCTGATGTTGGTACACTTGAAGTTGTCCCAGAGGCTCCTTGCACTATCTTCATATTTTTGGATTCTTTTTTCTTTTTGCTTTTCAGGATGGGTGTTTTTTGCTTTTTTGTATTTCAAATCTTTGACTTGATTCTTGCGATCCTCTAGTCTGCTGTTGGATCTCTGTATATTATTCTTTATTTCAGTCAGTGTATGCTTAATTTCTAGCTGGTCATTTTTCATATCTTCAAGGGTCTCACTAAATTTATCAGCGGTCTCTAGAAAATTCTTGAAAAACCTTGTAACCGTGGTTTTGAACTCTATATCCAGTCGTCGTTTGCTTTCCTCCTGTTCTGTCATTTGTGATCTGTTTCTTTGTCTCCGTATTTTGGCTGCTTCCCTGGGTTGATAGAGTGGTTTTCTGTGTTAGGTGATCACTGAGAGGAATTAACCTCCAGGCCACTTGGTTATGAAAATCAGCTGTGTCTACAGTGGGAGAACTCCAGTGCTGGAGACACCCTTATGGGGCAAGACTTGCTTCAGTGGGGCTTTGGTGCTCACTGAGTCTGCCCCCTGAGTGTGTCCCTTATGAATCTGAGGCGTTGTATTTAGGATGGTACCACTCTGACCACTGGGTACGCTGGCTCTTGTATCTCCAAGGAGTTGCTATTTTAGCCTTTGCCTGAGGCTTCTCAGCCTTTTACAAACAAAAGCCTCTGCACACAGCTTGGGTGAGGTGGAGTCTCTGGGCGTCTACAGGACAGAGCAACCAGCGATGGCTGCTTCTCAGCCCTGCCCTAAGAGGCACCGGTCTCACGCCGCTCTGAAGTTCCTGCTGGTGCCAGATGGTGCCAGACGGTGCCAGATGGCGCTAGACAGTCCAGCTCCTCCCTGTATGGTTCTGAGTCCCCAGAAACTCACTTAGAACTGGAGTTCAGAGCCGTTGGGAGCTTGTGCCTCCCTCCAGTATGAAATGCTTCCAGCCTTTTCCGTGAGCCCCTTCGCATGTGCCTCTGTACCTCTGCACTTTATTTCCGCACCTCCTCTGCATCTCAGTCTCTTTCTAGTTGTAGAATTTCCACTCAGCCAGCCTTCCTGTGGGTCTGGGTGCTGTTCATTTTTTCTTTTCATTGTGATTTTGAAATGGTTGTATGCGGCCGCAATTCCAGTGTTTACCTATGCCGCCATCTTAGTTTCTCTCTAAAATGACTTTAGATGGCAGTCAATATCTATTATGGAGAGCAGGATATGATGAGATGTGTGAACAGCAGGCTGACCAAAACAATCTAGTGGGCGCTGGTCATGTTATGGCCCCAAAGTTGCAGGGGTGGGGACCGTATGTTAATGTACAGCAGCAATTGAATCTGCACCCTCAAGTATTTCCCCAAGCCTGTCTTTGTGCACAGTGGCCGGGAGTATGTTCCAGAAGGCAGAATTCAGCAAGGCGCCTTTGTTAATGGACACCAAGGGCCCCAGGAATCTTATGTTGACCTTATAAATTGCCTTACCCAATCCATTCAGCCGCAGGTCAGTCATAGTCAGGCTGCAGATATTTTCTTGTTGCAACTGGCATATGAGAATGCCAACGTTGACTGTCTAAAGACTGTGCTGCCCATAAGAGGAAAGGCCACCACGGAGGGGGATTTTTCAGCCTTGTCAGCTAGTAGGAACAGAAACGCACCCGACTCAAATGTAAGCCATGGCTTCCAGGCAGGGAATAAGGACAAAACAGATTCCAAATGTTGTACATGTGGGATAATGGGACGTTTTAAAAGGATTGCAACGCTACAATTGCAACATCCCCTTCCGAGAATTCTCAGCCCCCATCTACTTGCCCCCGTTGCTATAAGGGCCAACCAATGAAAATCAAAATTTGACAAACATGGCAATTCTCTTTTTTTAAATAAATCTTTATTGTTCAGATTATTACAGATGTTCCTTTTTTTTAAAACCCGATAGCTCCCCTCCACCGTATTCTCACCGCGCCCCCCCATGCCCTTACCCTTGCCACTGTCTTCATCCATAGGTGTAAGATTTTTGTCCAGTCTTTCCCCACACCCCTCACACGCCCTTCCCCTCAAGAATTGTCAGTCCATTCCCTTTCTATGAACCTACTTCTATTATATTCACTAGTGTATTCTGTTCATTGGATTTTTTTATTGACTTAATAGTTAGATTCACTTGTTAATAGATATGTATTTGTTGTCACTTTATTGTTCATAATTTTTATCTTTACCTTTTTCTCCTTCCTCTTCTTAAAGAATGTCCCTCAGCATTTCAAATATTCCTGGTTTGGTGGTGATGAACTCCTTTAGCTTTTTCTTATCTGTAAAGCTCTTTATCTGTCCATCCATTTTACATGATAACTTTGCTGGGTAGAGTAATCTTGGTTGTAGGTTCTTGCTATTCATCACTTTGAATATTTCTTGCCACTCCCTTCTGGCCTGCAAAGATTCTGTTGAGAAATCGGCTGACAGTCATATGGGTGCTCCCTTGTAGGTAACTAACTGCTTTTCTCTTGCTGCTTTTAAGATTCTCTCTTTGTCTTTTGACCTTGGCATTTTAATTATGATGTGTATTGGTGTGGTCCCCTTTGGATTCTTTTTGTTTTGGATTCTCTGTGCTTCCTGGAGTTGTAAGTCTATTTCTTTCCCAGGGAGGGGAAGTTCTCTGTCATTATTCCTTCAAATAGGCTTTCAATATCTTGCTCTTTCTCTTCTATTAGCACCCCTATAATTCTGATATTGGTACGCTTGAAGTTGTCCCAGAGGCTACTTACACTATCTTCACATTTTTGGATTCTTTTTTCTTTTTTCTTTTCAGGATGGGTGTTTTTTGCTTCTTCGTATTTCAAATCTTTGACTTGGTTCTTGCAATCCTCTATCTGCTGTTGGATCTCTGTCTATTATTTTTTATTTTAGTCAGTGTATGCTTAATTTTTGACTGGTCCTTTTCCATTTTATTTTATTTTATTTTATTTTATATTCTCATTAAGACACTTGAAAGTTCACTTAGTTCCTCAGAGGTTCATAGAAGATTCTTGAGTAGCCTTATAACTGTGGTTTTGAACTCTATATCCAGTAGTTTGCTTTCCTCCGTTTCTTTCGTTTATGGCCTGTTTCTTTGTGTCTGCATTTTGGCTGCTTCCCTGTGTTGATAGAGTGGTTTTGTGTGGTAGGCGTCCTCTTGGGCCCAGTGGCTCAGCCTTCCCAATCACCTGGGGTGGACATTCTTGGTGTATGCCTTTGAGGGCTGAGTGTACAGTCTTGTTGTAGTTAAGCCTTGATTGCTGTTGATATCACTGGGAGGAAAGGACCTCCAGACTAATTGATTGCAAGGACCCACTGTGACTATAGTGGAAGAACTGCTGTGCAGGAGACATCTTTATGGAGCAGAACTTGCTTCAGTGGGGCTTCTGTGCTCATTGAGTCTGCCTCTTGAATGTGTCTCTTATGGATATGAGGAGTTGAAATCTGGTATCTGGCCACTGGGTACACTGGCTCCTGTATCTCCAAAGAGTAGCAAATTCAGCTGCTGTGTGAGTCCACCCAGGAGGAGGTACAGCAAGATCTATAGATTTCTCTTCATTGCTTGGGGTTTGGAACTTTTGGAGTTCCTGTCCCAGAAGCAGTTTGTTAGGTTAGGCTGCAGGCAGAAAGGTGCACAGCTCGGGTGGGGTTGTAAATTCGGTGGGGCGGAATCTCAGAGAATCACCAGGGGCGGAGCAAACAGCAATGGCTGTCCCTCAGCCGTCTCTGTGTTGTAGCGTCTCCGTGTTTTGGCGTGTCCACATCCTTGAGTTCCCAATTCTCAGAGCTCAGCATCCCCACAAAGCAGTGATCACCATGAACAGCTCTGCTAGAAAGCCACTCTCGCCTTTCGACCAGTTGCCAGACAGCCCGAAATGAGTTCAGTGCTGCCCCAGGAGCTTGTATTCCCCTTCCACTAGAAACAACCCACGCACCCAGGTGCCGCTGCAACCATTTCACAAAGCTCCATACCTCTCCATTCTTGGCGCCTCTGTACCTTCTACCCAGTCCCAATGCACTCCTTCTCTTGCCTTCTAGTAGTAAACCTTCCACTCCCCTGGTTCTGGAAGATGGTTGCTTAGCTTTATAGTTGTAGTTTTAATGTGGTTGTGGGAGGCAGCACATTCAGGTATATACCTTATTCCACCATCTTGGTTCTCTCCAACATGGCAATTCTTTACCACCACTGCAAGGAAAGGACTAGTGGGGTCAGTCCAGGCCCCCACAACACACCTGGGCATGGATGATGGCCGTCCTAGGGCAGAGGGGAAATCCACTGTTTACTTCCTCTGAGCAGCTACCACTGGGAGGACAGGATTGGACTTACTCCAACAGAATTGATTCTAAAGGAAGGGGCTGACCCTAAAAGAGTCCCTATGGGGACTTTGGGGACCACTGCCACTGGGATTGTTAGGCATTGTTTTGGGGTGCTACAGCCATAGCTCAAAGAAGTCACTGTAATATCAGAGCCATTAACAGTGATGACCAGGGAGAAGCCCAGGTACTCGACTCGTGCCATGCAACGTTTGATATCCTCCCTCGCAAACTAACACACTGCAAGTGTTGTTACTACTGTACAGGGTCCCTCTAGGTAAGGAGAGAAATCTGGGTAGGGGGAGGGAGGTGGCAGTACTGGAGAGCGAGGGGTTTACTGGAATCAGTCCCAAGAAAATGGCCTCTCCTCCCCATAGAAATCCAAGGGGAGAGATTCACGGGATTCATAGCTCCTGGGGCGGAGTGCACTGCACTTAGTCATCTCGATTGGCCCTCGTCATGGCCCATGGTGACACCAGGCTTCCACAGGGACCGAAGGAGAAGCACAGGACTCTCTGATTCTCTCTCTCCTCCAGGGCTCCAGTGACCACTGCTGATCTCATCCCGATGTCCCACAAATCTTTGCCAAAAGTTCAAGGTTTGAGCCGAATTTCTCTACTAATTAGCATACCGAGAGCATGAGCTGAAGGCATGGGAGAAATGCAGGCTAGAAATAAGATAGAATCAGAGAGAGCATTTCCTTCTGCTACACCACCTGCCCAGGGAGATCCCCCTCACGGGGCAAAGCCTCCCTGCAGAACAACATGATCCCGTGGAGAAGGGAGTACAGCCTTGAGCCTCCTGACACCAGGCAGGCGCTGCCAGAGGCAGGGTGTGTGGTAACATTGCTCATGTCTCCGCCTCCTGCAGGTCAGAGAAAAGCCATTGCCCCACAGGTTTCATAGCCGCACTCACCGCACCTGCATACTCTCCCTGCCCTTTGGCGGGAAGCGGGCTGCTATATCAGTAAGTTAGGTTGTAGCACTAGTTGGTTTGGCCCTGTGGATACAGCATTGGTCTGTGGCCTGAGGGGTCCCAGGTTTGATTCCAGTCAAGGGCACATGCCCCTGTGTGGGTCAATCTCCAGTAGTGGATGTGCAGGTGGCAGCCAATCAATGATTCTCCTTCATCATTGATGTTTCTATCTCTCTTTCCCTCTCCCTTACTCTCTGAAATCAATAAAAATATATTTAAAAATGTAAGTTAGGTGGGAGTATATTATTACAAACATTCCTTGAATGTGGGGAAAGCCTGCTGGCTGGGGTTCTTGTTACTGTGGAGAGAGGCAGAGTGTACCACCCCGCATGCCTTGGACATATTGACTGTTTTAAGCTGTTACTTTCAAGAAATAAAAGCCTCAGGAAGAACCCCGTCCTTCTCCCTAACTGCCTGACAGGGATCTGGAGGAGGACCTGCTCCAGGACGGGGAGCTCAGCACAGGCATCTGTAGTTTAATAGGAACTGGGTGGGAATGACAGAGAGGACACTAGCAAGGCCCTCTGATCTTAGTCCCGTTGTTAAAGTTGGCCCAGCAAACATCTGTTTTCCAAGAACACGTGAATTGCCTTCCTCCCCTTTCAAGTCCCAAACCAAAACTAACTCAGTCTTTAGCTCTGGATGGTGCTGTGCCTCAAATGCACAGTCTGCCCTGGGAGTTCTCATGGCACAATATAAATCTACTAGAGGCCCAGTGCACAAAAATTTGTGTACTCCGGAAGGTCCCTTAGTCCAACCTGTGCGCTCTCACAGTCTGGGACTCCTTTGGGGATATCCACCTTCTGACTTAGGCCCGCTCCCTGGGACACTGAGCCTAAGCTGGCAGTCAGACATCCCTCTGGCAGCCTGGGAGCCTTCGGGGGGATGTCCACTTGCCAGCAGGGAGCAGGCCTAAGCTGTAGTCGGACATCCTTAGCACTGCTGAGGAGGCAGGAAAGGTTCCTACTACCACAGCTGTACTGGCAGCTGTCAGCCTGGCTTGTGGCTGAGCAGAGATCCTGCTGTGGGACTGCACTGACCACCAGGGGCAGATCCTGCATTGAGCATATGCCCCCTGGTGGTCAGTGTGTGTCATAGTGACCAGTCATTCCCAGTCATTCTTCTGTTAGAGTCAATTTCCATATTACCCTTTATTATATAGGATACTAATAAAAGGGTAATATGCAAACTGGTCACGATTCCTCAGAGTCACAACTGAACATGGTATTTAGTCACGACCAGTATGCAAAATGACCATCACTCCAACACACAAGATGGCCTGCAGGGGAAGGCAGTTAGGGTACTGAGTCAGCAGGGGAGGGCAGTTGGGGGTGACTGGGCCTGCAGGGGAGGGCAGTTGTGGGCTATCAGGCCTGCAGGGGAGTGCAGTTGGGGGTGATCAGGCCAGCAGGGGAACAATTAAGCTTCAATCAGACTGGCAGGAAAGTGGTTAGGGACAATCACACAGGCAGGCAAGTGACATGGGGAACCAGCAGTCCTAAATTGTGAGAAGGACGTGCCTGATTGGAGAGGGTGCAGGCTGGGCTGTGGGACACCACCCCCAGTGCACAAATTTCATGCACCAGCCTCTAGTATTTATTAAAGCTGTCATGTGTAATAATATGACATGTGCAATAAAGCTGGATGTTTATTCCTATTATCCAGTCTGGTGATCATTTGGTTATTAGTCTAGCCAGAAGAACTGAGAAAGGGGGAGGGAAAATGTGTTTTTCCACCCCCACACTGTGCTTTTCCTGGTATTAAGGGGTCCAATGGCATGGGAGCATCATCAACTTCTTCATCAAAGAGCACAAACACCCAACTCTTCACTCTCATCACTTTCCCTGAAACTCTACCCTTTCACTGCCAATCAGACTTTGTCACAAGTGCTTGGACCTTAACCTGAGAGAAACCCAGAAGAATGGTGGCATAACCGATTTATAGGGAAAACCCACAACTTTCTTGCAGGGCCAGGACTAGTACTAGGTGAAGAAGGCATTTGCCTTGGCTGTAACATTTATGGGGGCACGAACCTGTTACTGTTATCATCACCTCATTATACAGCTCCATGGAAACGGAGGCAGAAGGGACATTGCTTGCCCAGAGTCCCACAGGGAGGCAGGGCTGTGCACACACACCCTTGGCCTCGAACCCGCAATGCTGGTCCCGAATTGGCCCTGCAGTTTGAAGGCTGGCACAGTGCAACTGAAATAAGTCCTCTTCACCCAGGGCTGTGTTCTCGCTCCTGGGGTGCTGGTCTCAGAGAGAGGCTCCTGCTCATGGGATGCACAAGCTCCTTGGGGATTCCTCAGCAAGCCCATCCCCATCCTGGTCATGTGGCTGTTGAGTGGCTTTAAGGGGTGGAGGCAGAAGGAGAGTCCTCCTCCTACACCCTCCATGGCCCCTCAGCTCCCCTCTGAGACAGCAGCAGGGACACTAAGTGAGCTCCTGCTGGGTCACCACAGAGAGTGACAGTAAAGCCAGCCTCTTGGGTGAGAGCCCGGCCCTGCCCACTCCCAGTCCACCACTCACCTCTCAGCCTCAGTTTCCCCAGCTGGGGACTGGACCAGTGATGCTCTGCCTCTCAGGTCACAGCCACAGCAACAGGAGGCTGGCGTGCACTAGGCTCGCTGTCACTGCAGCTGTCACCTTCAGGAACACAGGAGAAGGGCAGGGACTTAAGATGGGGTGTGCTCTCCCACAGGAGCTCATGGGCCAGCACCCAGCCCAGAAGGGTCGAGCCCAAATTTGGCAGCAAGAACACACCTCATTTCTGGGAAATGAAAATGAAAGCTAAATGTCCTCTTTCTGCAGATGCCCCGGTTTTGGAACTTTTCATTGGTCGGCATAGATCTATGCTAATAAGGGGGCAGCTCCAGGAAGTAGAAAGTTCCAACTTCCTTTCCTGCCTCCCTCCCAGGCTCCTCTGCATTCCCTCCGAATGGCACCCACTTCTTACTGCTACTCCTGTCTGCCCATGGATGAGTATCCCCAGAAGCTGGGGGACCACAAGCTGCCAGTGTGGGTGGGGATCCTGCTGTTCCTGCTGGTGGTAGGTCTGTCTGTGGCAGAGGTCGTTTTTGGCTTGTCAAGTCCAATAGCCAAGCTTGCAAAAATGGCCTTTGGACTGAGCAGGAGTGTGGAAACATCACGCACCTCCTGGAGCACAAGCCTGGGGGGTAAGGGGGAGAGCAGCTGGAACAGCAGCCAACCCCATCAGTTTCCAACTCCCTTCCTCTTCCCAGGCATCCCAGGCGACCCTGATGATCGCCCTGCAAATGCAGATTGCTGGGAGTCACAAGCAGCAGGAGCTGGTGGAGAAACAGCAAGGTGAGAAAAACACAGACCCCGGTTGCAGTCAGCGAGTTTGCAGGAGCAGGTCAGGTATTGAAGAGGAGGGAGCGGGAGGGCCTCAGGGTTGGGGTCTGGCGAGGGGGACAGGACCAAAGCCGGCTGGAGTAGGAAGGGGCGGGCATGCCAGACTTCCACGGTGCACTCCCTCCAATGGAGTTGGGCTGGAGGCGGGGTCATTCCTGTCCGTAAGTGGGGCCAGTTGAAGGGCGTGGCTTAGGTGCCCACACTCTCTGTGTCTTTCCTTAGAGGAGATCAAGACATTGAAGCAGGAGCTGCTGGACAAATCCGTGGAGCTGCTGGAGAAATCTGCAGAGCTGAAGCAACTAAGGTCAGGACACCCACCCACCTCTGGCCACGCCCCTTCCTCCTTCTAGCCCCAAGACCTCGGATCCCCTTGATTCTGAAAATTCCCATTGCTCTGGGGACAAAGTGGAGTCCCAGCCTTGTCCCTGCAGACACACAGCTCTGGGTGGCGACCGGCCACGCTCCTGCCCAGTGACTGGGTGAGGAAGGAGAAGAGATTTTGAGGGGCTTCGAGCCAGGCACCAGTGGAGCCACACCTGGCAGCCTCCTGAGTTGTGCCCATCTCCACCTCAGAAAAGAGAATGAGGCCTTGGTCTCAGCCAAGTGCCCCCCCAACTCCGGGATCACCCTCGGTTTCTCTGTGGCAACAGTCCTCCTGACCCTGAGCCTCCAAGCTCTGCTGGCCTGAGGTCCCAGGAAGCCTGCTGGTGAGGAGGGGGCTGGAGAGGGGTGGGGGGAGTTAGGGACAGTCAGGGTCTGGGGTGGTGTTGCCTGCGGGGAGGGACTGGGAGCTGGAGAGAGGAATCTCAGTGAGGAGCTGTGGGGCAGAAATAGGACAGTCGGGACCAGCCTTAAGTGTCACTGTTAACCATGACTGTTCCCTTCCGATTAGGCAGGAACGTGGGGATTAACCTCAGAATGCAGCCCAGGCTCCTGTTCTGAGAGTTTGCTGGCATCTTGGAAAGATAACAACCTGGTCCCAGAGGCGCTCTCTCCCCTTTGGCCAGCACTATAATAATAAATTTTCACAAACTATTTAACCCTGTCTCCACTTAATTGATTCAAGGAGTGACAGACACCCAGGCCCATCTGTTGTTGGTTTCAGAGGGAGGGGTCCAGGCAGGAGTGGGGTGAGGCTCGTGGAGGGGTTGGGGCGATCTGTTGCCTCAATCCCACCCTGGCTCACCCTTCTTGTCTCTTAGGCCACCACCTGGACTCACCTGTTTCCCTCTGTGTTTTGCTGACCTGGCCAGTTCTGAGGGGAACATGGCTGTGGGGAGGGGACGGTGTGGGGGAGGCCTGGGGGCAGGTGGCAGGGGTGGTTCCTGGGGAAACATCAAAGTTGGCCCAAGGCTGCCCCCCACACACACACACACACAGCCAAGGCGAACAGGTCACGAAGTGGGGGGGGGGGGGGGGGGGGGAGAGGCATCTGTTCTTTGCTGTCATGGTTTCTGGAAGGTAACTTCTTCTGGGGTCTTTGGGTTCCACAAAATAAGCACCCCCTTTGGGGAAGGAACTTCCTCTGTGGTTCCTGGAGTATCACTGAGTCAAACCCAAGCATCTGGGACCCCTTGATGTCTACACCCAGTCTTCCTTGCTCCAGAATGTTCCCAGAAACCCACAGGGTTTCATCAGGTACCACCCACCCCACTGCCTACTCAGCCCCCTTTTCGGATGGATTCCTCCTAAAGGACTGTCCACCCCTTCCCCACCCCCATCAGTGCTTACTTAGGGCTCAGCATCCTAGTCTTATCTCCTCACCAATCTCCTGAGGCTCTAGTTCCCCATCCCTTTCCATGGAAACAAGGCTGTGAGGAGAAAGACACCTTGTCTTGGTTCCCCATCCCCTCCCATGGAAAGTGCAGGGCTGACCCCGGTGGGTGTGGCTCAGTTGGTTGTGCATCTTCCCAAGCACCAACAGGCTGCCAGTTCAATTCCTGGTCAAGGCACATGCCCGGGTTGCAGGCTCCTTCCCGGGTAGGGAGTGTGCAGGATTCAGCCAATCAGTGTTGTGCTCTCACATAGAAGTTTCTCTCTCTTTCTCTCTCCTTTCTCCTCTTCCCTCCTCTCTCTGTAAAAAGCAGTTAAGCCCTGGCTGGGTAGCTCAGTTGGTTGGAGTGTCCTCCGGGTAAGCCAAGGTCATGGTTCAGTCCTCAGTAAGGGCACAGACAAGGATCAATCAGTGAGTCCAGGAATAAGTGAGATAACAAAATGTTTCCCTCCCTCTCTCTCTGAAATCAACCAATCAATAAAAAGAAAAATCAATTAAAAAAATACAGGCAGAAAGTGAGGGGCTGGGATTCACACCTGGATCTGAAGACACACCTAGGCCAGGCATTTGTCACAATGAACCTCCCTCCTCCACCCCCTAAATTCTTATTCATCCTGCAGAACCCCACCTCCAGAGAGTCTGCTTTCTCCAAAATAGAGGGCCACCATCCTGAGAGACGCTTCACCCACCCTCCTGGATCCTCACAAGCCCCCTAATTCCTTCCTCTCTTTTATTTTACTTTCTCCAACTTCTCATGGAATCCAGACTAATGTCCATGAAACTTCCTGTGCATGGCACTAGGGTCAGGACCCTGTGTCTGCCCAAAATTCTGCACTGCCCTCAGGTCCTGCAGCCCCCAGATGAGGTGGTCAATAGATCCCCCTCTATGGCTCCTGTTGTCCACCCAGGGAACTCCAAACACCATCCCTGACACAGGCTCCCTTGGACACTTTTGCCCCCTTCCCTCCCCTGCTCACAACTCCCCACCCTCTCAGACCATTTCTCTGTGCATGGACCTTGTCAATTTGCTTCTCGCCTCAGTCCTGTGGGGAAGCATGGGACTTGGTTGCAAAGTTTTTAAGGAGGACATTGGAGAACAGGGATGTGTGCTGATGGCAGCCAACCTTGTTTATCGGAATTCCAACTTAGGGGAGTGCCAAAGGTGGCACCCCTAATTATTCCTTGACCTTTCCAAACACGTCTGTGTTCCTGCAGACCTCCAGTGTTTACTGGAATCTTTATGCTTCATCTTTAAGTATCCTTCCTTAAAGGACACTGCAAACGCCTGTGTCCTCCCAAGATTACTTACCCGACTGCTTGTATCTAAATTATAAACTTTATCTGAAACTGCTGTTAAGATAAAGTCCTCAAAAGGCAGGCGATTGAAGCTGTCTGGTTCCTTTAGCCAGGCAGTCCTTAGCCCTCTCTTTCACAGCAAATATTGTGTCAGAGTAATCCATTCATCTATCACTCAGGGTCTGCTGGTCTGCCTAGGCAAGGTGGTGCCCCATGTGAGGACCAAAGAATGCAAGAAGACATGGAGGAAATACTGAAAAAGCAGAGGAATGAAATGAAAGCTAACTGTGCAATAAGTCATTGGAGCTCACTGGGGATT
>PVJC01044102.1:0-14251 GCA_004026665.1 Murina feae
TCCTTCTTCTTTTTAATCAATGCAGCTCAAACTTGCTCCCAACTTTTCAGGAGCCAGCCAATATGGCTGTGTGGACGCACCTTTGCTAGATGCTGTCAGGCTTCAGGGCTGGGACAGGGAACACACCAGGTGTTTCTGGAAACAAATCAGTTCTCCTCTCTACATGGCAGGAGTATTTTCATTATAAAATGCAAAGCAGCAGCCTTTAACCCCATTCCCAGCCCTTCTCACCTGGGGACATAGGAAGGGCCTGGGAGGATATTTACTCTCGGCTCTTTGATTTCTCTTATGTAACTGAGTCCAGTAACAGCTGCTTCTCTGAGTACAATGCTAGCTGCACCTGGAAGGCAAGTGGCAGAGCTGACCAGGGGCTTTGACCAAGCCCAAGCATGCGGGTCACAGCAACCTCAGCAGGCAGGCTGCTCCCGAAGACACTAGGCCCCTCCCAGCTCCGCACCCCAACTCCCAGCTTACCCCCTTTCACCCACAGGCGCCACCAGTGTGGTGTGCCCCAAGGCTTGGTGTTCAGATGCCAGGGTTTCAGTTCAAGATGCTCTGCCTCCTCCTGGCACTTTAAGCCATAAGCGCCAGCAGGACCTTTCCACTTGGTCTTGGTCTTTGGTCACTGCTGAGGTTTTCTGGACTCTCTAGGTTGGGGACAGCCAGGACCTTTGCCTCTGACCAATGCCATTTCTGCCTATAGTACCCCAGCCCTGGAAAAGTGTGGTGGCATGGCCGGCCAGGGTGAGGGGCGGGGAGGGGGGGGTGGAGGAGGTTGGCTAGCCACCCCACCCTCAATTTGGGTGGGAGAGGCTAATCAGGGGTGGGATTAGGTGAGGGGCTCGGAAGGGTAGCCATCTTGTGATGACATTACAGCATGAAGGTAAATTGCATATTATATAGGATTATTATATAGGATGCCTCCTACACCAACTAAAATTGTGCTTCATGTCTAATCATCATTTTAGATATGACACTGCTGCTTGATATTGCCACTTTGTAGACATCACATAACTATTCTTATATGTCTCTATTTATTGATGAGTTCCCTATTATTTTAATATTAATTAGTACATCTGAGTTTCAGTTAGATAGCTTTGGTAAAATTCAAAAAGGAATAATTAACCTTGTACATATTATATTTATTGATACTTTGCTAGCATCTTTACTTGTAATAATCACATTTTTACTTTCACAAACAAATGTTTATGCCAAAAAACTGAGCCCTTTTGAATGTGGAGTTGACCCTAGAGATTTGGCATGCCTATTTATCTCAATAAATTTTTTTAACAGCTATTACATTTCTGCTATTTGACCTAGAAATGACACTCCTACTATCATTACCATGAGCCTCCAAAACCAATAATTTAAAAATTATATTGTCTAGATCTTTAATCCTTATTTCACTATAAGTTATTAGTTAGTCTATGAATGATCTCAAGAAGTTTTAGAATGATCTGAATATAATGATTAGTTTAAATAAAACAAGTAGTGATTTTGACTCAGAAGACTCTGATAGTATTCATAATACTCAAAAGTCCCTTTTCTACATAAGTATTATGTAGAAATAGCATTTATAGGATCTCTTTTGGGTTTATCAATATATCAATATCATAAAATGTTCTCACCTTTTTGCTTAGAAGGAATATTATGTTCCCTAATAGTGGCTATACCAATTCTTATCTTCCATTCGACCTTAACTAATACAATACTATTTATTCTACTAGCGTTTGCAGCACATAAAACTGTTGTAGGTCTATCTTATTAGTTATAGTATCTACCATATATGGGATTTACTATGTATTAAACTTTAATCTTCTTCAATGCTAAAAATTATGTCCCCATGACAATACTCAGCTCAATTTCATAATTTTCAAATACAGTACAATGTGAATTAATTTCACAACAAATAGTCTCATAATTAGACTGTTGTGCTTATTTTAATAACCCATTTAATGACAATTAACTTCAACTTATCAGTGGTATTTTTTTTTCCAATTCTCTATCTATCCCACTACTTCTACCATCTATCTGACTTTTACCACTAATGATTACTGCTAGTCAATTTAACCTGGCCAAAGATTCTCAAAAACATGAAAAAATATACATTACATTATTAATTTCACTTTAAATATTCTTAATTATAATATTTTCAACTACAGAGTTAATTTTATATTTTATTCAAAGCTATACCAAGTTCTACTCTTATTGTCATTACTCATTGAGGAGGACAGATAGAACAACTTAATGCAGGACTCTCTTTCTTATTCTATACACTAGTAGGATCATTATTCCTATTAATGACACATCAACTTATGTTCAATGGGTTCTTTAAATTTCCTACTCATGCAATACTGATTTAAACCAGTAATAATTAACTGAAGTAATACATTATTTTGGTTAGTGGGCATAATAACTTTTATATTAAGAACTAGAGGCCTGATGATTGAAATCTATGTAAGAGAAGGCCTTCCTTCCCACAGCTGTTATCACTGGCTTCCCTCTGGGACCCAGGACCCATGCTTTTCCTCACAGCTCTGGCTTCACCTGAAAGGACAGAAGGACCTTTGGGAGGACATATGGTCTAATTATCATATTATGCTTTTATTATTATAGATACCTCTGTATGGCTTCCACCTTTGATTACTCAAAGCACATATTGAAGCCCATATTTCAGCTCAATTGTCTGAGGAGCTTTACTATTATAATAAGGGAGATATGAAACACTATGTATTACAATATTAAATCCCTTGCTCAAGTTCATAGCATATCCTTTCCTAATATTATCTTTATGAGGCATAAATATAACTAGCTCCATTTACCTATACCAAAAAGACTTAAAATCATTAATTGCAAGCTCATCTGTCAGTCATATAGTGCTTGTAATTATAGCAGTTCTCCTTCAAAAACCTTGAAATTTTATAGGAGCAACAGTATTAATATTTGCCTATTGTTTCACTTCCTTCATACTATTCTTCTTAGAAAATTCTAATCATGTACAGGTCCACAGTCAAACCATGATTTTGGCCTGGAGTTTACAAATGATACTCCCTCAAGTGGCAGTCAGATAATTTCTAACAAGCTTTGCAAACCTACCATTACCCCTCTCAATCAACTTAACTGGTGTATTGTATGTAGTTGTATCTTATATTCTATTGTTCTGATTTATCACTCAGCTAGAAATTAATATTTCCAGGTGGACCAGTTAATAATGGATTTTGTAATCAAAGAAAACATGATGATTCCAAGAGAAACATCAAAAATGCTTTATCCAAAGTAATGTCCATCGCTGGCTACACTTTTCCCCCATCTTTCAGGTAAGTGGGGATACCATCCCAAGAGAACTTGTCTTGTTTTGAGGCAAACGATTCAGAGACCAAATTTTCCACTTCTTTGTACATTTTGAAGTGCTGCTCAGAAAGTGTGTGTACCATTCATTGATCAGAACAAGTGGTAATCTGAACGAGCAAGGTCTAGTGAATACAGCAGATGGGTTAATACTTCCCAGGCAAGATCTTTTAATGTGTCTTTAACTGGTTTTGCAGTGTGTGATAGTGCATCATTATGAAGCCAAATTACTTTGCCATGTCTTCTAGAACATTCTGGTCATTTCGTGATCAAAGTGTGGTTCAAATTGATTATATGTTGTCAGTGGTGATCTGTATTAATGGTTTCATCTGGTTTTAGAAGCTCATAATACACCACAGCTTCTTGATCTTAGCAAATGCAGAGCATTTTCCTCTTTCTGAAGCAATTTGGCCTTGCAGTCAGTGTTGATGGTTGACCTGGATCAATCCATGATTTTGTGCATTTGGGATTCTCAAATAAATCCACTTCTTATCACCAGTCACAATTCAATGCAAAGAAGACTTTCATGTCATTGAAGCAACATTTTACTGATGATTTTTCGGTTTTCCATTTGTCTTTCATTCAGTTGATGTAGCACCCATTTTCCTTCTTTTAAAATATTTCCCATTGCTTGTAAATGATTGAAAATTGTTTGCTGAGGAACATTTAATCTTTCTGCAAGTTGTTTTTTAGTTTGACAGGATCTTCATCCAATAATGCTTATAATTGTTAGTCTTCAAACTTTTTTGTTTGACATGGACATTCTTTGTCTTTCACATCAAAATTGTCACTTTTAAAGCATTTAAACCAGCATTCACAAGTATCATGAGATGGAGCATGTTCAACATAAGCTTCCCAAAGTACACAATAACTTTCAACAACATTTTTCTTCAAAATGCAGTAATGAATTAAAACTTCCTCACAGTGCTCTTTTTTTTTAGCATGAAATTCAACATTTTAAGCATAATAATATCTATGGTGTTAACATCATCAGAAAATATGACATATGAAGTTTTGAAATTTACTGTCAGTACAACAAAATGGCATACAGATCAAATCGCATATATATCAACGAATGTGTAACTCCATCTTTTAAAAAAAATCCACATTATTAACCAGTACACCTGGTATTATTACCAATCTGTATTCCTTTTATATACTGACTAGGGGCCCAGTGCATAAATTCATGCATCTTGAAAGTAACTATGGGCAATGAAACTGTGGTGAGCACAGGGTCCAGTCTCAGCCCATCCTCCGTGCCCCCACCTGGCTCCTCCTGCCGAGGCACCTAGTCCCCGATATGCTGGCAGCCCCATTCCCGCTGCCGCTGCTCCCATATGCTGATGGCACCATCCCCACTTGCACGCACTGATGACATGAAGCAATTAGGTCCAGTGCCAGCAGCGGGTTCAAGATTGGCCAGTGCTGTCAGGAGTTGTGAGCACCTGGTGGGATTGTAGCACACAGGAGCAAAAGATTTTCAGTAACCACCAGAGGCTCAACCGATGATAGCAACTGCTATCTCGCCTTGGTCTGACACCCTGCCTTCATCTGGCTCCCACTCACCTGCTCCACCATCCCACTGTGGCAGATGCCCACCATGTTCTGCACTGTGCCACCTGCTGCTGATGCCCACCATGCTCCATGCTTTCCCCCTGGTGGTTAGCCCATGTCATAGCAACTGGTTGTTCCATTGTTCCATCATTCAGCCTATTTGCTGTTAGGGTTTTATATATATAGATATAGATAGTTTGTAACTCAGTGAGGTAAACATACATATAACATCAATAACATCAAACCCTCTTCTATATGTGAAAACACCTTTGTAGTATTGCACCTATATCCCTTATTATTAATAATTAACACTAAAATTATTAGACTACTTCCAATAATATTTGTACCAGTGGCACTATTTGTCACATGATGTATTATAAAATGTTCAATATAGTGTACACATTTACACCCTAATAGTAACCAAATTCTTCAAGTACCTTATAATATTCCTCATTACATTACTAATGTTAGTTACTGCTAGTAACCTGTTCTAATTGTTTGTTGACTGAGAAGGAGTAGGAATCATATCCTTTTTACTTATTGGCTCATAATGTTGAGTAGATGCTAACACCTTTGCTCTACAGGCAATCCTAGTAACTATATCAGAGATATTAGGTTTATCATATCAATAACACAATTTATGGCCAACTCCATCCAATACATGAGAACTGCAAGAGATGTTTACACGTAACTTAGACAATACTAATTTCTATTTATAGCCTTACTTCCAGCTGCTCCTGGTAAATTAGCTCAATTCAGATTGTATCCATGACTGTCCTGCACAACATTAAGGGCCAACACTTATCTAAGCACTACTCCACTCAAGCACCACAGTTGTAGTGTGAATCATAAATCAGTGAGCTAGATACAAGATGCCTTAACATGTCAATTGATTAGGAGTCATTTATTGCATACAGGTTTAGAGCATAATATCTCTGTCAAATTCTGAGGAAGCTATTGAGGAAGCTATTTCTATTTATATGTTTCCAGTTCTTTGTCTCCCAAATATGGTTTTTCTGGACCTATTGCTGATTTTACAAAGTGTTTTGTGTAAGTTATTTTTTGCAGACAGTTTGCAATCTTGGATACATAAAAAACAAACATTTAGCGTAAGAATATGGAAATTATTATCAATATTAGTCCATTACATTAGATGGCTGGCTTTCAGGGTCAGAGAGTTAAGTTTTTATCTTTTTCTATTATTCAAACGAAAACAGTTATTTTACAGAATAAGAGACTGTCTAAAAATGACAGATTTTACAGAACAAGGACTATCTAAAAATAATGAGAACTGATTCTGAGCAAGCCTGATTCCCACCAACCAACAACAACCAAACACCTTAGTGTCAGAGCTATTCAGTGACACTAGGGTGGTGAGAAGCAACCACAGCACATGGCCCAGGCCCACACAAATCCACCTTTGAAACTTCTGGAGACAGTCAGAATGGAGAGACAACACAATCCCCAGAGGAAAGAAAATGAGGATTTGCCAAGAAAGGAAATTAGTGAAATTGAAGCATGCAACATGACAGAAAAGAATTCAGAGTAATGACTATACAATTCATTCACCGGATGGATGAGAAAATTAATAACCTATGTAAGAATCAGGAAGAAATTAAAAGTGATATAGCTACAATAAAAAAGACCATGGAAGGTCTCAACAGTAGACTAGAAGAAGCAGAGGACCAAATTAGTGAGTTAGAAGATAAGGTAGAGAAACAAGCTCAATCTGAATAGCAACTGGAGAAAAAAAAATTAAAAAGCAGAAGGAGAGCCTAAGGGAGCTTTAGGACAACATGAAATGAAGTAACATATGTATAGAAGTAACATATGTATAATAGGGCTGCAAGAAGAGCAGCAAGGATTAAAATATATATTTGAAGAAAGAATGACAGAAAACTTCCCAGATATGAGGAAGAAAAAAGTTACACAAGTACAGACAATCCCAAGCAAGAGGAATCCCAAAAGACCAACACCAAGACATATCATAATAATGTTGGCAAATGTACAAGACAAAGAAAGAATCTTAAAGGCTGCAAGAGAGACACGGACAGTTACATACGAAGGATCCGCCATTAGATTATCAAATGATTTCTCAACATAAACACATCAAACTAGAAGGGAATGGAAGCAGGTATACAAAGCATTACAAAGCAAAGGACTTAATCCAAGAATACTCTATCCTGCAAGACTCTCAATCAAAATTGAAGGGGAAATCAAGATCTGCGCTGACAAAAAAAGGCTAAAGAAGTTTATCACTACCAAGCCAACAATGCAAGAAATGCTAAAAGGAACGCTATGAAAAGAAGAAATAAAAAGGTAATAGAACAGAGGCACAAAAATAGAAATGACTTTAAACAAGTATCTTTCAATAATAACTTTAAACGTAAGTGGACATAAGTTTAAACATTATGTAAACATAATCAAAAGACATCAAGTGGCTGAATGGATAAAAATAAATGACCCATATATATGCTGTCTACAAGAGACCTAACTCAGAACAAGGGACTCACACAGACTGAAAGTGGAAGGATGGAAAAATACCTTTCAGGCAATTAAAAGGAAAAAAAAAGCTGGGGTAGCTATATTTATATCTGATAAAATAGACTTCAAAGTGAAGCCCATAACAAGAGAAAAGGAAGGTCACTTCATAATACTAAAAGGATCGATATAACAAGAGGTTATAACCCTGATAAACATATGCATCCAATGCAGGAGCACCCAAATACATAAAAAAACACCTGGAAGATTTCAAGTGAGAGATTGACAACAATAAAATCATAGTAGGAAACTTAAACACACCACTGACATCACTGGATAAATCCTCTAGACAAAAAGTCAGCAAGGAAATAGCAATCCTAAATGATTCACTAGATCAGGTGGATTTAATTGACCACTTCAGAACATTTCACCCCAAAGCCACGGAATATACATTCTTCTCAAGTACACATGGGACATTTTCAAAAATAGACCACATATTGGGTCACAAGCAGAGTCTCCCAATTCAAGAAGATTGAAATCCTACCAAGCATCTCCTCAAATTACAATGGCATAATATTAGAAATAAACTACAACAAAAACAATCCCAAAACTCAAACACTTGGAAGCTGAATTGCATGTTACTAAATAATGATTGGTTTACCAATGAGATCAAAGAAGAAATTAAAAACACTCTGGAAACTAATGACAATAAAAGCGCAACAATTTCAGATCTATGGGACACAATGGAAGCAGTCTTGATAGGGAAGTTTATAGCTCTACAGGCCTACCTCAAAAAAGGAAAAGAAATGATAGTAAATCATCTAACTCTACAACTCAAAGAATTAGAAAGAGAGCAACAAAAAAAGCCCAGAGTGAGCAGCAGAAAGAAGACAATGAAAATTAGAGCAAGTTCCGACAGCAAAATGGCAGCATAAGGGAAACACTCTAAATGCAGCCATGCACAACTATTTCAGAATAACCAGGAAAATAAAACACAGACACCACTCACATCCACAGGAAGGCTGGCTGAGTGAAAATTCTACAATTAGAAAGAAACTGAGACTCAGAGGAGTGGCGGAAGCAAAGTACAGAGGTACAGAGGCGCACGCATGGGGCTCTGGGAGAGGGCTGGTGCTGGAGGACATGGTTCTTTTCCAAAACAGAGAGCCAAAGCTCCCAGCAGCTCTGAACTCCAGTTCCAGGTGAGTTTCTGAGGACCCAGACACCGGAGAAGTGGGACTGACTGGCACCAGGAGGAAATCCAAAGCGGGTTTTTCACAATGTTGCTTGCAGCAATTACCACGGGACACAGAGACGCAGTGACTCTTAGCACAGGGCTGAGAAGCAGTCATAGCTATTTGCCCTGCAAACTCCCTGAGGCCCCGCCCCTCCCAAGCTGCATCAGAGGCTTTTGCTGAGAAGCCTAAGGCAAAGGCTAAATCAACACCTCCTTAAAGATACAAGAGCCAGCCTCACCTAGTGGCCAGAGTGGGACAATCCTAAATAAAACTCATATCCACAAGGAACACACTCAGGGCAGACACAGTGAGCACAAAAGCCCCACTAAAACAACTCTTGCCCCATAAGGGTGTCTCCAGCACAGAAGTTCTCCCATTGTAGACATAGCTGACTCTCATAACCAAGTGGCTTAGAGGTTAATTCCTCTCAGTGATCACCTAACTCAGAAAGGGAAGCAGCCAAAATGTGGAGACAAAGAAACAGGTCACAAATGAAAGAAATGGGGGAAAGAAGACGACAGGATATAGAGTTCAAAACCACGGTTATTAGGTTTTTCAAGAATTTCCTAGAGACTGCCGATAAATTTAGTGAGACCCTCAATAAATCTCATGCGACCCTCAAGGATATGATAAAGGACCAACTAGAAATTAAGCAAACACTGACTGAAATAAAGAATAATATACAGAGATCCAACAGCAGACTAGAGGATCACAAGAATCAAGTCAAAGATATGAAATAGGAAATAGCAAAACCCACCCAGACAGAAAAGCCAAAAGAAAAAAGAAAAATGATCATAAAGTATGAAGATAGTATAAGGAGTCTCTGGGACAACTTCAAGCATACCAACATCAGAATTATAAGGGTGCCAGAAGAAGAGAAAGAACAAGATATTAAAAACCTATTTCAAGGAATAAGGACAGAAAACTTCCCTTACCTGGTGAAAGAAATAGCCTTCCAAGTCCAGGAAGCGCAGAGACCCCAAACAAAAGGAACCAAAGGCGGACCACACAAAGACATATCATAATTAAAATGCCAAGAGCAAAAGTCAAGGAGAGAATCTTAAAAGCTGCAAGAGAAAAGCAGTTAGTTACCCAGAAGGGGAACCCCTACTACTGTCAGCTGATTTCTCAACAGAAACTTTGTAGGTCAGAAGGGAGTGGGAAAAAATATTCAAAGTGATGAATAGCAAGAATCTACAGCCAAAATTACTTTACCCAGCAAAGCTATCATTCAGAATTGAGGGTCGGATAAAGAGCTTCACAGACAAGAAAAAGCTAAAAGAGTTCATCACCACCCAACTAGTATTATATTAAATGCTGAAAGGTATCCTTTGAGAATGAGGAAGAAGAAAAAGGAAAGTAAAAATTATGAACAACAAATATGTATCTATCAACAAGTGAATCTAAGAGTCCAGTGAGTAAAAAATCTGATGAACAGAATAAACTGGTGAACAGAATAGAATCAGAGGCATAGAAAGGCAGTGGACTGACAATTTTCAGGGGTTAAGGGTGTTGGGGGTGCTTGAAGAGAATGGACAATAATCATACACCTATGGATGAAGACAGTGGGGGGGTCAAGGAGAGAAGGTGGGGTGGGAACTGAGGGGAAGGGAGATATGGGGGAAAAAAGAGGAACAACTGTAATAATCTGAACAATAAAGATAAATTAAAAACATTAAAAAAAGATTAGAGACCAGAAAAAACAATACAAAAGATTAATGAAACCAAGAGTTGGTTCTTTGAAATGATAAAAAGACTGATGAACACTTAGCCAAGCTCACCAAAAAGCAAAGAGAGAGTACACAAATAAACAAAATCAGAAATGAAAGAGGAGAAATAACAACAAACCTCACAGAAATTCAAAGAATTGTTAAAAAATACTATGAACAATTCTACTCCAATAAACTAGACAACCTGGAGGAAATGGACATATTCCTAGAACAATAGGACATACTCCAAAACTCAATCAGGAAGAGTCTAAAAATCTCAATAGGCCAATAACTATGGAAGAAATTGAAGCAATCATCAAAAAGCTCCTGGCAAAAAAAATTTCAGGGCCAGATGGCTTCACAGGTGAGTTTTACCAAACATTCAAGGGAGAACTAAAACAGTAATTCAAGACAAAGGAACACTTCCCTGCTCATTCTATGAAGCCAGTATTACCCTAATACGAAAGCCAGATAAAGACAACACAATGAAAGAAAATTATAGGCCAATATCCCTCATAAACATAGATGCCAAAATACTCAACAAAATTTTAGCAAATTTGATCAAGCGATACATCATGACCAAGTAGGATTTATCCCAGGGATACAAGGATGGTACAATATCCACAAATCAATAAACGTGATACATCACATAAACAAACAGAGATAAAAATCACATAGTCATCAATTGATGCAGAAAAATCACTTGATAAAATCCAACAACCTTTCTTGATAAAAAATCTCAGCAAGGTGGGAACAGAAAGGTCATTCCTCAACATAATCAAAGCCATATATGACAAAGCCACAGCCAACATCATACTCAATGGTCATAAACTGAAATCATTTCCCCTAAGAACAGGAACAAGACAGGGATGTCCCCTTTCACCACTCCTGTTCAACATATGACAGGAAGTACTATCCATTGAAATCAGACAAGAAAAAGAAATAAAAGGCATCCAAATTGGAAAAGAAAAGTAAAATTGTCCTTATTTGCAGATGACATGATACTGTACATAGAAACCATAAAGAATCCATCAAAAAATTATTAGACTTAATAAATAAATTTGACAATGTTGCAAGATACAAAATTAATGCCAAGAAATCTATGGCATTTCTTTACACTAATAGTGAACTTACAGAAATAGAGACTAAAAAAGCAATCCCATTTACCATCACACCAAAAAAATTAATACACCTGGGAATATACTTAATAAAGGAGGTAGAAGACTTACATGCGAAAAAGTACAGGACACTGAGAAAAGATGTAGAGGAGGACATAAACAGATGGAAGAACATACCGTGTTCATGGAGTGGTAGGGTCAATATCATCAAAATGTCCATACTTCCCAAAGCAATCTATAGATTCAATGCAATCGCCATTAAAATACCAACAGCATATTTCACAGATCTAGAACGAACATTCCAAAAATTCATCTGGAATAAAAAGACATCTTGAATAGCTGCAGCAATTCTGAGAAAGAAGAACAAAGTAAGTGGAATCTCAATACCAGATATCAAGCTATATTACAAAACCACTGTTCTTAACACAGCTTGGTACTGGCACAAGGACAGACATATAGATCAATGGAATAGAATAGAGAACCCAGAAATTGACCCAAACCACTATGCCTAATTAATATTTGATAAAAGAGGAAAAATACAATGGAGTCAAGACAGTCTTTTCAATAAATGCTGTTGGGAAAATTGGACAGATGCAAGCAAAAAGATGAAACTAGACCACCAACTTACACCATACACAAAAATAAATTCAAAATGGACAAAGGAAACTAATGCATTTCTCTTCTTGTAAACATAAGACAGGAAACCATAAACATAATAGAGGAATACACAGGCAGCGAAATCGCACACATCTGCCAAAGGAATTTCTTTACTGATACTGTTCCTAGGGCAATGGAAGCTAAAGAGAAAATAAACAAATGAGACTACAACAAAATAAAAAGCTTTAGCACAGCAAAGGAAACCATCAACAAAACAACAAGAAAGCCCACTGCATGGGAGAACATATTTGCCAATGTTATCACTGATAAGCATTTAATATCCAACATTTATAGGGAACTCACACAACTTAACAAAAGGAAGATAAACAATCCAATCAAAAACTGGGCAACAGACCTAAATAGACACTTTTCAAAAGAAGACATACAAAAGGCTAAAAGACATATGAAAACATGCTCAAAGTCACTTATTATATGAGAGACGTGAATCAAAACAACAATGAGGTATCATCTCACACCTGTCAGAATGGCTGTCATCAACAAATCAACAAATGACAAGTGCTGCTGAGGATGTGGAGAAAAAGGAACTCTCCTGCACTGCTAGTGGAAATGCAGACTGGTGCAGCCACTTTGAACAGTATGGAGTTTCCTGAAAAAAACTAAGAATGGAACTCCCATTAGACCCAGTGATCCCATTTCTAGACATATATCACAAGAAGCTATAAACACCAATCAGAAAGGATATATGCACCCATATGTTCATAGCAGCACAATTTACCATAGCTAAGATATGGAAACAGCCTAAGTGCCCATCAGCAGATGAGTGGATTAAAAAACTATGGTACATCTACACAATGGAATACTATGCTGCAGTAAAAAACAGCATGGATGGAACTGGAGAGCATTATGCTAAGTGAAATAATCCAGTCAGAGAAAGATAAATATCATATGATCTCACTCATCTGTGGAATATGAAGAACAAATGTGGACTGATGAACAGGGACAGATCCAGAGACAGAGAAGCAGCAATCAGTCTGTTGATCCCTGAAGGGAGAGTGGGGGATGGTGAGGGTAGGGGAGAAGGATCAACCAAAGGACTTGTATGCATACATATAAGCCAAGGCAAT
This sequence comes from Murina feae, assembly GCA_004026665.1. NCBI lineage: Eukaryota > Metazoa > Chordata > Mammalia > Chiroptera > Vespertilionidae > Murina > Murina feae. The sequence continues at coordinate 13,191 of PVJC01044102.1, forward strand.
GGAATCTGACAACAGGGGGATGAGAGCATGAGTGGGGTGGGGGAGGGTTGGGGTTATTGGGATATGAGGACACCTTTGTAATACCTTGACCAATAAAGAAAAAAAATTACAAATAAATAAATAAATAAATAATAAAAATAGCAGAGATTTTCAAAAGTAATTTTTATACAAGATGAAGGTTACTATGCTTTATTTGCAGGAATCTTCCTACATATTTGATTCTACTTACTAACAGAAAATACTAATATGATTCAAATCATAACTCTATGCTCAGGAACAATCACTACACTCTTTACAGCAAGCTGTCCTTTAACTTAAAATGTTATTTAAAATATCTTAAAAATTTCTCTATCTCAAACCAACTAGGCCTAATAATCATTACTATTGGTGTTGACCAAACACACCTGGCCTTTCTTCATATTTGCATTTTCAAAACCATTCTGTTTGTATGCTCACCTCCATTATGTATAGTTTAGATGATGAACAAAATATTACAATAAATGGAAGGCCTGTTGAAAACATTACTCTTTACCACTACTACACTAATCATAGGAAGTTTGGCACTAACAGGAATATCCTACCTAAGAGGCTTTTCCTCAAAGGATCTAATAATCAAAACCACTAACATATCATTAATAATGCCTAAGTCATATTAATTACTCTTTTCACTTCATCCCTAACAACCATCTATAGTACTTGTATTATTTTCTCTGCACTACTAAGATAACCTTCATTTCCAGTTTTAACTTTAATTAATGAAACTAGCTCCCTACCAATATAATCAATTAAACACCTCCTAACTGGGAATATATTTCCAGGATTTTATATTTCTAACTAGGGGCCCGGTGCACAAAGATTTGTGCACTTGGGGTGGAAGGAGTCCCTCAGCCTGGCCTGTGCCCTCTCACAGTCTGGAACCCCTCAGTGAATGTCCTATGATGGGCCCAGTCTGACAGGCGCCTTCTGTGTGTGTGTGTGTGTGTGTGTGTGTGTGACCACTGGGGACCTGCCCCCAGCCGCATCTGAGGCTCAGAGCAGTCCTCCTGTGTGTGTCTACCTGC
>PVJC01044103.1:0-14258 GCA_004026665.1 Murina feae
TTGCCCTCCTGCCTCCCCTGCCTCCTCATTCCCTGGGGTTAGGGGAGGGGGCGGAGGTGAAAGAGGACCAGGGGCTCCTTGGGGCCAGTCCTGCATGGAACAGTCTGCAGGCTTCACCCCCTGCTGCCCCGAGGAAGAAGGCAAATGGGAGCAGGGAAGCAAGGTGGCTGTGTTTCTCCAGCCTGACCTCTGCCTGCAGCCTCCCCACCCGGCCCTGGGAGGAGGCGGGTTCCTTACTCTCAGGGGCTCAGCTTCTGAAGCAGCTGCAGCTCTGACCCACTCTTCTGGGAGAGGGAGCAAGAGACTTGGAGGCTCGAGCTGGGGTTCTTTGGAGCCCAGGCTCCCCACCTGGGGAGCTCTGCTGGGAGGCCCCAGTGCCAGGCAGAGGAACGGCAGGCGGGACCTGGGCCCCAGGGCCACGCCACCCGCAGTGGAGGAGCCTTGCCCGGAGCCTATGTACCTGCTTGGCCCTGAGGTCGCACTGTGACCTCCACAGAGAAAGGCCCCATTCACAGGCACCTCAGGAGAGGAATGGGGGAGGGGGCAGAGCGGGTGGTTTTCATGAAGTCAGAGAGCGGACTTGAAGCAAGACCCCTGGGTTTGTTCCCTGCTCTGCGACATCAGAGTCTGAGGCATACACTTAGCCTCTCCAGTCTGTTTTCCGCTGGTAAATGGAGATGGGTTCTGTGAGGAGTAACTAGGATGAAGCCTGCAAACGGCCTGGTGTGTAGAAAAGGTGGGACCCTCATCATGCGGTGGAGAGCGAGGAGTCTGAGTGTGAGTCCCCAGGCTGCCAGGTTCACTGAGAGGTCTTCCTGCCCGCCACCCGGACGCTGGCCCCAGGACTCCTGCTTCCTCAGCAGCCTCTAAGGCAGGCATCTTCAAACGACGGCCCGCGGCCACATGCCGGGTGTTTTTGCCGCGGCTGCCTGCCCTGCTTAAAATAAGATATGCGCAGGGTGCTAGGAATTTGTTCATAGTTTTTTTAAACTATAGTCCGGCCCTCCAACCGTCTGAGGGACAGTGAACTGGCCCCCTGTTTGAAAAGTTTGAGGACCCCTGCTCTAAGGCCTGCAGGAAGGGAGCTGTGTCCACACCCCTAGCATCCCCAGGCCTCACCCTCTACCTCCTTTCCAGCCATTGGCACAGCCTATGCAGTACTTAGCAACCCAGAGAAAAGGAAGCAGTATGACCAGTTTGGCGATGACAAGAGCCAGGCGTCCCGGCACGGCCATGGGCACGGGGACTTCCACCGTGGCTTCGAGGCTGACATCTCCCCTGAGGACCTCTTCAACATGTTCTTTGGCGGAGGCTTCCCATCCAGTAAGTCCCCCACCTTCCTCCCCACAGCCAGGCCTCACCAGGTGGTGGTGGGAGACTGAGTGCCAGCCTCTCCCTTTCCCGGCAGCCCCCCTCCTGACTCGGCCCCTCTGACCACAGGTAACGTCCATGTCTACAGTAATGGCCGGATGCGCTACAACTACCAGCAGAGGCAGGACCGCAGGGAGAATCAGGGTGACGTGAGTGAGGAAGGTGCTGGGGGCCGAGGGGAGGTGGGGCCTGGAGGGGCAGTGGCAGGCTCAGCTGTCTATTATGGATGGCTGCCGGCCCACAGCCTCAGCGGAGGAACCATCTTGGGCCTCCCTTGCCATGCCGCTGAGCGACACCAGAGGGAGCCACACTCCACAGTGCCCAGAGGAGCCCGGCTTGGATGGCCTCTCTGGGAGAATGCAATGCAGAATGTTTTCCACCTGCAGGCAGTTTGGGTGTGAACAGCCTTTGTGCAGTTCACTTGTTCGTAAGGCCACCGTTTTCCAAGCAATGGAAAATTAAGCTTCGTGGAAGAATTGTAAAGGATAACAGTGTTGGGGCTGACTCTTGTTTTCAGCACTGAAAAAAATGTATGTAAAAGCTGTAGCAGACAACGCTTCCGGCACACTGGGAATCTGCAGCGCAGCTCGCTAACCGAAATCAAAGCTGTGGACAGCTGCGGAGCATTTAAGATTATGACAGTGTGGCCTTATGTTTTTGTTTATTTATCTTTAAACTTTAATGTTGTGTATATTTAACATACAGAAGAGTTTTTAAATTACAAATTGTCACACAGTGAACAACTTTATTTTTCTTTATAGTTTTTTAACTGGCAGATTGTAAATTAGTCATATATATCCGTGTGGTTTAAAACTCAAGAAGGTCTATGTCATGAAAGTCTCCCTCCAGCTCTGCCCCCCATGTCTGGAGGCAGCCACTTTGCTCATTTGTTGGCATTCTTTCCCCAAGGTGTTGAACACCAGTGGCTGTTTTGTTTTTACCTGGGGAAGGTGGCAGGTGGAGGGGCCTCTGTACTGGGGCGGGAGGGGGGGTATCGGAGGGAAAGGGAGAGAGTGGTGTCATGGCCTGTTGGGTAGAACTGCCTCCCGCCACCTGGGCACCACTGAGCTAGGGAGCTGGTGGTGATGGTGGCGGATGCCAGACCCCCACCCAGGCCTGGCTTGGGTGACCATTGGCGCTTCCCTGCAGGGCGGACTGGGGGTATTTGTCCAACTGATGCCCATCCTCATCCTGATCCTCGTGTCGGCTCTCAGCCAGCTCATGGTCTCCAGTCCACCCTACAGTCTGAGCCCAAGGCCGTGAGTACCTGTGGCTGTGGGGGAGGCCCGGGTGGTGGGCAGATGGGGACTTTATGGAGTTGCAGCCACCATCAGGGGCCTTCCTTCCCCTCCTGCAGGCTCTTGGTCATAAAGCAGAAAGCTGGCTTAGGTCAAGAAAACACATTTTCCCTGTGGAACAGAAGTTCTGGATGTTTTTAGGATCAGGGTCCCCTAAGGAAATGCAGTGAAAACTGCAGCTCTTATCCCTAGAGCCTTGCACATACAGTTTTGCATATCATTCCACAGGCTTCATGACTCCCCACTCCCCCTCGCCCCATCTTATCTGCTGACCTTGAGATAAGAATCTCTGCTCTTGGGTTCAGGGGTGGGGACTTCAGAGTCAGACAAAGCAAGGGTGGCTTTGAATTCCAGCTCCTCTACTAAGTAGTTGTGTGACCCTAAACAAGTTAAGTACCTTCTCTCAGCCTTGGTTTCCTTATCTGTAAAATGGGAACAATATCTGCCTGCTTGTGAAAATAAAATGAGTAATACACATAAAATGCGGTGCTCGTTGGAAACACTCAACAGTATTTGTTGAATAAACTTATGGTCCCAACTGCCAGTAGTAAACTTGGGCAACTCATTTGATCATTTAAGGTGTCAGCACCCCTCGCTTATTGCTAGCCCCTGATGGTATCTGATACAGAGCGGGTTCGTAGCTTGTATTGGTGGAAGCCCTCTGCTCCCACCTAGCGGCTTGGCCCTGGCTGAGAACCTGGCAGCATCCTCTCGGCCAGCAGGGGGCAGAGTCGGGCCACTGGGTCCACACCAGCCTGCACAGTCCTCTGGCCCATGGCAGGCTTTCCTCTGCAGCTGGAGCGATGACAGGCCTCCTGTCTGTATCGAGACTCTCCCCACGGCCTGTGAGCCTGCAGTTGGAGCGGGAATATAGAGCCCACGAGCTGGAAAGATGCAGCTCTTGGGAATCCTTCCTGTCGTTTTGTTCCTAAGCCTCTTAACTCTAGACTAGGAGCTCCTGGATAGGCAGGCAGGCCCTGGATAGGATTGGAGGCACAGGTTGCTCAAGTCACACAGTGTGCTCGTCAGGGAGGGAGCCCAGACTCCAGGTTCCTGCTTCCCTGACTGGGGCCTCTCAGAAGGGGGCTTCTCCCCAGTGTCCCCCACAGGGGAAAACAGGGAGCCTGGGGAGGGCTGGCCGTGGGCTGCGCAATTTGTGCAGGAGGGACACCCCACTTTGTGTGCAAGTTCCTGTGCCAGTTTGGGAGGGAGGTAACTACTCCTGTGGCCTGAGTGCCCCCATCAGGGGCCTCGCCATCCCCAGAGTTTCCCTGGGCTGGGCCCCGTGCCCACGTTGTGCCTGGTGTATTTCTGGCCAGGTCGGTGGGCCATGTTCACAGGCGCATCACGGACCACCTGAACGTCGTCTACTACGTGGCAGACACCTTCTCGGAGGAGTACACAGGTTCCAGCCTGAAGACGGTCGAGCGGAACGTGGAGGATGATTACATCGCCAACCTCCGCAACAACTGCTGGAAGGAGAAGCAGCAAAGTGAGTGTGCATGTGTCGGGGACAGGGAGCCTGAGAACAGAGACGGAGGAAGCCCAGCTCGACCAGTGATTTGCGGGCCCAGCACCTGGCACTATCCTGTGCCAGCCACCTCCCAGCCCAGAGCTAGACTCCACCCGCTCGTTTCCCTGGAGATTTCCTCCAGGTCCTGTGAGTCGCTGCAGCCCGCCCGTCGCTGGGCTGCCAGAAGCACCTATGTCAGCAGAGATTGAAGCATATCTCTGGAGCACCCCCTGATTGGACATCGGCTCTATCTGTGGACCTTGGGGAGGCCTGACCAGGAGGGCAGGCTCTGACCTTGGCCAGCCTCACCCCCACTCTTTAGAAAGGGGCCACTGTCCCTGCCCCAAGTTGGGACCAGTCTTTGCTCCTTCAGGGTCCTCCCTAAAGGTCCTCTGCCCCAGCTCCTGGGCCTGTAACAGCCTTTCCTCTGTCCCCAGAGCAGACGGGGGCCCGAGCGGCTTCAGGAGTTACTGGGTGTGGCCTAACCCTGCCCCATTGCTTTGCAGAGGAAGGCTTATTATACCGAGCCCGCTACTTCGGCGACACGGATATGTACCACAAAGCACAGCGGATGAGCACCCCAAGCTGTAGCCGACTGTCAGAGGTGCAGGCCTCCCTGCATGGATAGTCCTGGGCCAGCCACACTACCGAGGTCCAAGTATGAGCCAGGGCCGCCTCTGCCCTGCAACTTGCAGCAGCTCTGGCCTGGTCATGAGGCCGAGGAGGGTGGGAGGGAGAGGGGGAGAGCCTCTGTGACGGCACAGACTCCTTGTCCCCAGCCTGACCTCCCGCTGCAGAGTTGGGGCAGCTCTGAGGTGTGCTTGGAAACTGAGGTCTGCTCCCGGCCTGTACTCTTCACCCCTGTCCCCCTACTCCCTGGCTCTGGGGTACCCAAGCAGAAGGGGAGCCTGAGGCTGCTGCTAAGAGCCACGTGTGCCTCCTTGGTCTGCTCCAGCCATCTGGTCACCACAGCCCTTCCCCAAGTGCAGCAGACGATTGTCTGCACCCTGGTGTTTAAGCCACCAACGATCCCTGGGCCCACGGGAGCCCCCACACAGGGAGAACCTAGTGGCAACAGGCGGGCCAAGAGCCCTTCCTCTGCCTCTGCTCTTCTGGGCAGTAGGACATGGAACAAGATGGGAGCCCGACAAAGGGCAGGGAGGAGCCGTCAGGCTGGGGCAGGAGAGGCCTGTGCACCTGACCACTCCCTCTGGCAGGATCGGGGCTGGCTCTCTCTGTTTGTGTCGCTCTCGACTGTCAGTGTCTCACTGTCTTTCTCTTGTCTGTCTGTCACTGTTTCTCATGCTACTGCGCCTGCCGCCTGGAAGCCACAGGTATCCGGCCGCCCAGGCTTCTCACCTGTGGTCTGAGAAAGGGAACAGGAGGCCATGAGTTCAGGGTCGAATGCAGAGCCCTCAGCACGGGTGGGGGAATGAAAGGTGCTGGTATCAGACCACCTGCCTCCTGTGCCCCTCCGTGCGGGCAGCGGGCTCTGCATTGCCAGAGGGGACAGCCTGGACCAGGCCCAGAGGCGTATGGGCAGTGCCGGTAAAGTTCTCTTCTGCGTTGGTGCCTTGTCCATCCCTTCGCCTGTGTCCCCTCAGCAGGGATCCAGGCACAGACTCTCTGCTTTGAGGCTGTTTGCTTGTGCCTCCAGGAGAGTGGAACCGATGGCAGGAGGGCAGTCGGGTGCAGCTCAGGTGGGAAAGCCAGTGGCAAGGAGGGCCACCTGTTCGTGTGGGCTAAGCTAGACACCCTGGACACAGGACTGCCGAGCTAACTGTCCCACTCTCCTCCCCAGACCATGAAATCCCTGGAGAATTTTTGGTGACATGCACTGAGCCAAGGTGATGAACTGTATATTTAAGGAAAGACATAAAAAAGGAAAAAAAAAACACATTAAAATGGATTGGAGGCCGAACACCACACCACTGTCCTCTCTCTCACCCAGTCAATGCAGAAAGCCCTAGGACAGCCAGGAAACCTGCCACGGCTGCTTCCCTTCCTCCCAGGCTGGCCGAGGCGCGGGCTGCACGTCGCTCTCTCCTAGGATACAGAAACCATGGCAACAGAAGCAGAATGTAAAAGTTAGCAAATGTCTCTGGGAAGGGCTGGGGGAGGGGACCCCGCTGCCTTTCTCCCCCTCCCAGGAGCCACCGCCAGTCACCTCCGTGGAATCCAGTCAGAGGCGTAGGCCAAGGATAGAGAGGAGGAGGAGGAAAGAGAACTTTCCAGAAATGTGATTTGTAGATGCGCGTGTATGTATATGTATCTATTTATATGTAAATGGAACATATAAAGATATATATATAGATATAGAGTCTACTCTTTAAACTGCAGGGATTTGGTGAATTATTTAGCTGATTTCTTCCCTGATTTAAAAAACGGACTGTTTGGGGAAGGCAGCCCGGTCCTTCACAGGCTAGACGATAGCCATAGCTGACGGCGGAAGGAAAGTCGGTCAGACCTTCTTTCTAACATTCCCCTCAACCCCAGCCTGGTTTAATGGCAGCAGCATCATGATCGCGTGAATCTTAGGACCCTGTTGAAGATTGCCAGGTTTACAGTTAAGCTGGAGGGGAGAAAGTGCCCTTAGGGCCAGGGGCCAGGTCAGTGTTGGTGGGGGTTGCGGGGAGAGGCCCCAGATGGCCCTCTGGGGTCAGACCACCCACCTCCATCTTTGGCCAGCACCACGGGCTCTGTCCTGGTGCCCAGGAGCCCCCCAACTCCCTGCCACCCAGAAGAGCAAGGTGGGAAGAGGGACCAGGCTGCCTAGCCGCCCCACCCCTCACCCCTGTCCCTGAGTCTTGCCTTATAGGTGCCACAGGGCACAGCTCCATGTTGCCACTGGTGTTTCCTGAGTCACGCACCAAGGACTCCTGAAGGCTCTTCCTCCAAGAGCCAGCCAGCTGGTCCAGGACCCCAGGCAGCGGCTGACTCCTGAAAGCCGGAGCCTGTGGCACCTCTGTCTCTGCCTCCGTGGACATGATGCCACCCAGCCTTCTCCTGCACTTGGGACAAAGGATGCATCTGAACACAAGGGTTTCCTTATCCTCATCTTCAAATGAAGATTTATTTTTTTTTTTCTCCAAACAGCAGTTGCTGCCAGGGAGAGAGGGAGGGAGGTTTTATTTATTCCCACAGTTCCACCTGGTCTTTCGGAATTGGCATTGTCCTCCCGAATTGTCCTCTGCCGCTGGGTGTGCCATCGAGCCTGCCACCTTCCAAAGCCTTACTCCCCCACGCTGCCAGCGAGGAGGCCTAGCCCCCCTTCCGGAGTTCCCCCCTGGCTCTTTGTAAAGTCCCCCGACAAACAGGATTCTTTCCGGGAAAGGAAGCTTGGTAAAGAACTGTCCTGCCCTGCCCTGTGATGAAGCGGCCACCCAGCCCAGAGAGATGCTAAGAGCTGGACATGGGCAAGAGTGCCCGCCCCGCAGCCCTGGTGCTCTGCCCACCACCCGGCGGCTGGTCTTGGTAGCTGTCCCTAGACGGGCTGAGCCATGTGCAATAAGAACATCGATCCTCAAGGATCCCCGAGAAGCTGTATTTCTTGAATTAGAATTCTGAAATTGTACATCTATAAATATGTTTATTATGTGATTGGCTGTGGTGGGTCTTCCTTCAGCAAGGGGGCTAATGTTGGCGAGGGGGGGTCCACGAGCACCTGTTGCTACTGACATCCTACAAGGAGGTTTTGGTGACACACCTGAATGTCCCCCTCACCCCTTGCCCCAGCTGACAGCCACTTGGGTCACCAGTGGTCCAGGGCTGACTCCATCCAGGCAAAGGGTAAGGGACTCAAGCCAGGACCCTGGGGTCTCCCAGGTCCCTGGGCTGGCAACTGGGACATGATCACAACCTCTGCTTCTCCCTCTTCTTGCTTCCTCTGGCCCTTCGAATCCAGTAGGCCTGCTGTGAGCAAACCGGTTCCGAATCTTCTAGCTGCTCCAGTGCGGGGCCAGGGAGCAGTGTCTCCACCTCTGGCTGCAGTCCTCCCAGCCATCCTTCCCACACCACCCCCACGGCCTGCCTCCTCCCCCTTCCCCCCACCCTCAGAAGGTTGGAAAAGTTAAAAATGAGGCAGCTCCAGTGGGGCTTCCCGTGAATGGAACCGCACGGCAGATCTGCCCGGGCCTCCCAGAAACAGGGCCCTGCAGCCCTGACTGGCGGCCTGAGGCCCCTCCCGCTGCTGCTTCAGCCAAAGACAGGCCGGCCGCCTGGTGGTGCCACTGCAGCCTGGGAGCTCATTGGCTGTCCCGCTCGGGGTCACCACCGCCTGCCCTGCCCGGTCTGCGAGCTGCCACTTGTTAACTGCAGTTGGCAGGGGCGGTCCCTGCCGCCCCCATTTACCCAACCCATCCCCCTGCCCTCGGCGCGCAGCTCCGCCAGCCAGAGGGCGGGACAGACTCCAACTGTTCGCTGCAAAAAAGAGCCTTTGACAAGTGTCCCCACCCACTGTCAGGTGGCAAAGCCTCCAGTCCACCCAAGCTCCTGGCATCTGCCTGTTTATCTCCTCATCCCAGATGCCCCCAGGTCTCAAGGAGCATGCATCCCAGCCCAACTGCAACCTCATTCTCTCCCCAGGTGCCTGGGCAAAGTCACCTGGCTTTCTAGGGGAGACACGCACACAGCAGTGCCAAGACTCAAGCAAACAAGACTGGGACACAGTGTCAGTTCTGGAGCAACTCAGTGCTTACGAGATGTCACACCATGCAATCTGGGCGAGGCTGCTCCACAGCAGGAAACAGGTGTGGGGTGAGGGGAGGCCATGACCACGGCTCTCCATGAGGCCGTGCTGCTTGGCCTTGGGGTGTGTTTAGCCAAGCGGTCATTCTGCAAACATTCGCTGAACAACCCACGTCCTCAAGCAGCTCAACCCCATTTGTGCCGAGTAGAGTGGTGGGAGATCTGAGTCCAAAAGGGGAGAAAGGACACACTCAGGAAAACAGGGCTCAACCAAGGGGCCTGGGCGGGAGGTGAGCTGCCTGTAGAGGCGGGTGCACTCTCTCCCGGCATTGGCAGAGGTGCCCACCCAGGTGTGCAGGACAACTTCCCTGTGTTGGCATATGCCTTCCAACAGGCAGCCTGGGAGGTCAGCTGGGAGTCACTGTGGGTTCCACAGCCTCCCTGCCTGGGCCAGATCCCCTCGACAGGCTGGCCTTGGGCCTGTCATGCAACCTCCCCCCGCCTCAGCGTCCTCACCTTCAAAGTGGGAGGAATAAAACCCCTGCCTTACTGGGTTGTAATGTAAGGACAAGAAGGGTTCCCACATAGACAGCACTCGGTGCCTGGCACACGGGAAGATCTGTCTCCAGTCAACCAAGATGAACTGACCCACCATCTACATGTCGGGTCCCATCCAGCACTGAAACCGCCAAGGCAACTGAGACACGGCCTCACCCCGGCGAGTTCTGGGGAGGGAAAGAAGCCGGAGTTCAACAGGCCGCGGAGCGCAGAGGACTGACATCAATAAGTCTGGGGTGGCTAGTAGCAGGTGCCAGGTGCCAGCAGCTCTGCCTGGGGACTCTTTTTTTTTTTTAAATGATTTTGTTGATTTTAGAGAGGAAGAGAGAGAAACATTGATGAGAGAGAAACATCAATTGGCTGCCTCCTGCATGCCCCCTGCTGGGGATCTAGTCCACCACCACATGGGTCTACTCAACCACTGAGCCACACCAGCCGGCTGGCTGGGGACCCTGGACAAAGGAACTGGCATCTGGGAAGGAGGTGGGAGTGAGGACAGGGCTGGGGGTGGAGTGGCCAGAGGGGACAGGGTGAGCAAATCCTAGAGGTGGGAAAGTATGGAAGTGACTGCGTGGAGGGAGCAATACATGGGCCAGGGCCCCAGTCGACAGCTGTCACCTTGCCGTCACCAGTGGCCATGAGCACAGAAAGGACTTCCTGTGAGCGAGTGGACAAGAAGCCCTGCGCTCAGAGAGGCCGACAGGACAAGCGATCCTGTGAGGCTAGGCCTGGACATGGGTGCAGACTCACAGTCACCCTCCCCCAGGTCCTTGGGGAGGGATGTTGCCCCAGGAACAGGGCCCAGGCCCCCTGCTGCTTCCATGACCTCCAAGCCATGCGAGTGGAAATAAAGGTCCTGACACGACAACAGGTACGGGAGACGCATTCTCTAGGCCCCCGTGGCCACGCCGTCCTCCCAGAGCCCGAGAGCCGGCGGTTTGCTTGGGAGGAGAGCGTGAGGTCTGACCGCCACACCTTGTCCCCTTCCTGCTCTTCCCTTGGACAATATGGTCTAAACAGAGCCCGGGAGGTCAGGGCTGCCTTAGAGCTCTGCCTCGCTGCCCACGCGGAGGGTGGGGTGCAGGTCCCTGTGGAGCTGGTGCTGGTCAGGGCACGTGGTCAGGCTCAGGGACTCTGCCCAGCAGCCCCACTTCCTTAACTGTTGCCGCCACCACCACCACCGCCACCACCACCACCCACGCCCCTATGGACACTGAGGGGCCCAAGAGACAGAGTGTGAGCAGCACAGAGGATGCTGGCGACCTCTCTTTACCGAGGGGAACAAGGCGGCAGAGGGACATGGCAGGTCCTTTTCCTGGCCCCGGTGGCTGGCAGGGCCTCCTGCTCTGACCCCGCTGCCTGCAGGAGCCTCCTCCGCCCACTCTTTCCTGACAGTCGCCCCAGTACCTTCAGCGGGCAGCTTCACTGCTGCTCCTCCACCCCCACCTCCTCCGGGGAGCCTGCCCAGGTTCCCACAGCCGGGCCCCGCCCTTGAGCAGTGTCGTGCTGGAGGTGTCCCTGCAGTTCTTAGGGGAAGGCTTCAGTCAGGCTGCCTCTCTTTGCTCAGTGCTGCGGCCCAGGGCCCGGACACGGGATTCCACGAGCACAGCACCCATTTGTGATGGCCCCTGGTGGCTGTCCCTCCTCGGCTTTCTTCCCCTCACCCCGCTGCCCGCGGTAGCCCTGTAGAGGGTTTTGCAGCCGCAAACTCACACACAGGGCCCGGGACACTTCTCCTAGACCTGGGAGGGCTCACGGGAGGTGTGCCCATCAGGGGCATCTGGCTGGACAGTGGGAGGAGGCACAGTCTCTTGTGGGATAAGCGAGCACTGTGTGGGGCCTTGTCCCTGCCTCGTGGGGGAGGCAGAGTCCTGCTGAAAGTGCCCCGTCTCCTCTCCCTGCGTGGGAACCGTAAACAGTGCTCATCCGAGAGGCGACCTCTGATCTGGTCCGAAGCCGTCACTGCCCTGATGAGTAGAGAGGATACTCTCCCCAGCACCCAGGCCTCTGCCAGGAGGCACCACCCACTCCTGGACTCAGCCAGCTCTGTCCCTTGGCTGCCCCACGCTGCCCTGGCCTCGGGCCTCAGGGTCACTGCTGGCAGGCTTTGCTACCTGTGGCCCCAGAAGCCGAGGATGGCATGCGGGGCCCCGAAGGTCAGACAGCCTTCCCCGACCACCACTGCCTGACTGCAGGTGCCACACGGGCTGGGCCCCGGCTGTGAGAAGTCACAGGCAGTGCTCAGGGCCACTCCTCCCTGTCCCTTCAGCGCCGAAGCACAGGGCACAAAACCCTGAGACCAGGTTGCAAGCCTCAGCTGCAAAGAACATTGTTTCCTTTTGTTGTTGTTGTTGTTACGATTTTAAAATCATACATAAAGAAGCAATTTTTGTTTGTATCATTTAAAGATTTTTTCATTATACTTGCCAGCATCCTACCGAACTCAATTCAGTCTTTAATGTCACCCCCATCAACTGTGGAGTCTATGGGTTCTTTGCCTGACTGGGGTGGGCTTTGAATAAATAGGTCCCTCCTGGACCCAGCCTCACCCCAGGACCCCAGGACGGCTGCCTGGGTCATGGGGTCAGGCAGGATTCAGGCCGGGGGATGGAGTTGCGTGACCCACATCTGTTCATATTATTAGCTCCGGAGCTGGCAGGCACAGCTGTAACACAATTCGAGGAACTGTTGACGCTGCTTAGCTCGTGTTTCCAGCCCAGTGACTGGGAGGGACGCAGAGAACGGGGAGCCAAGCCTCTGGCCCCTCCCCACCCCCTCGCCTGTTGTGGTGAGAGCCTGGGAATGCTGTGTGAAGACAGCACGTCCCGCTGGGCACTGATGATGTCAATGCAGACTCCGGGGCCTTTGGATGACCCAGGCCAGCTGCCTGCCTGTGGCATCCTCCCCTACCTGTTCCTGGGGTCCCAGCTACTGATGGCCTGCCCTCCCTGCCCCTCTGTACCCCTCCCTGCCCCTCTCTAACTGAAGCCAGGAAAGCGATGGGGAGGGGCGGTTAGCTGGGGAGAATACTGCCCTGGAGCCCCAGGATGAGGAAGGAAGTTTTCCCTCTGCCCTGCCTTCCTCTGAGACCCCCACCTCTTCTTTCTGTCTTTGGCGCCTGCAGATGACAGCACCCAGGGATAAGGGAGGGAAAATCTGGGCTGTGGCCAGGGTTCCTGGCAAGGTGCCCAGCTCTGCACCCGCAGGTGGGGGGATCTTGAGCCAAACTCCTAGGATCCAGGAGCCCCTTTTCCTCAGCTGTGAACTGGGGTTCTCAGACCTGCCCTGCAGGCTGTGGGGCGGTTGGGGTGGGTGGGGCTCGAGATGAGGTATGTGGCATCCTTGCCAAGCCCAGAAGGGCCCCACCAGGTCAGCTGGGGCCAGAATGTTCTGGTCCTGGAACTTCCCTGAGGAGGGACAAGAGTCCGTGGCCCCACTAAACTCTGTAAAGGGCTGAGGCAGATGTCAGCAGGAATCAGGAAGTAGAGAATTGGAAGATTCCTATACCTGGTAGAAGGTGCTGGGCTTGGGGTCTAATTACTGGGCTGCCTGGGAAAGGCAGCAAAGACGTCCTTGCCCTCGAGCCACAAATAATAGTGTTAGAGACGGCAGGCACCCTGAAGAGGGTTCTCAAACTGTGTCCCCTCCAGCCCTTGGGTAGGTACCCAGGGGTGTGAGAGTTATCGGTTTTATGTAGTGTAATTGGAACTTTGACTGAAAAAGAGGGGCCACTGCTAAAATAAAAATGTTTAAACCAGAGACCTAATCTCACGCCACAATTTTACCAGTGAAGACACTGAGGCCCAGGAAAGACAATGACTCGCCCAAGCCCCCCCACTCAGTGTGTCAGAGCTGCTGCCTGGCCACTAACCCCTGGTCTGTGGGGAAAAAGCCAACACCAGAAGGCTGAGTAGGACAATGGGAAAGAAAGGGGTGCCTCCATCGAGGGCTGGGCCTCCGCCACAGCTCCCCTCACATGACCCCAGAGGTGAGGTCTGAGGGCCAGGAGCTATGTCGTCCCAAGGAGAGCAGCCTCAGATGGTGATCCGGGCTCGACAGGAAGGCAAAGCCTCCCCCCCCACTGCCCTGGCCCGCCAAGAGCGCAGCCCAGAGAGGCCTCCCCGACTAACCAACTACCCCGGCCCCATGTGCCACTCACTGGGCAAGTATCTGAGCCGGTAGGCAGGTGCCCTCTTCCCATTTCACAGCTGGAGACACTGAGGCACTGGCAGTAGTGGGCCTGGAACCACGCTTCCCTGGTGCAAACCCTATGCTCTCCTCATCATTTCCCGCTGTTTGTCCCCAGCTCCCACCATGGTGGAGGCTGCCCTCTCTCCCCAGCACCAGCTCAGCCCTTGCACCCAACACCATGCTGACTGGTCCACCCTTCACCTCATCGGCGTTAGCAAAGAGAGCTGCCCTCTCCAAGGTGTTGCTCCAGTCTTTCAAACAGCGCAGAGCTCCGGGCCTTTTGCATAGCCTGGGCCCAGTCCCCTCCTGTGCAGGTGAACAGAGCTATCCCCTGACCACAGAGAGGCAGCGCTAGGCCACACCTGCCCTTGCCCTAGGACACAGCCTACAACTCAATGCCAGTGTGACCAGCTGTTGTCGCTTGCCCAGGACCCTCTTGGTTGGCACTGGATGTCCCAGGTCCCAAGGAATTCCTCAGACCTGAGCAAACTGAGGCACTGGTCACTCCACTCAGCACACATATACCCCAGGTCATCACCCCTCCCTCCCCATCGGACAGGGTCATTCTCTCTGTGACCCTGGTCTCCGCTGATGAGTAGG
Organism: Murina feae; assembly: GCA_004026665.1. NCBI lineage: Eukaryota > Metazoa > Chordata > Mammalia > Chiroptera > Vespertilionidae > Murina > Murina feae. Next base: position 14,218 of record PVJC01044103.1, read on the forward strand.
ACCACAGTCAGTCCTCTCCACCTATCTGGGCCCCTCACTGG
>PVJC01044104.1:0-14254 GCA_004026665.1 Murina feae
CTGGCAGAGGAGAACAGTTGGAGGGGGGGACCCAGGCCTGCAGGGGAAGACAGTTGGGGGGGACCCAAGCTGGCAGGGGAGGGCAGTTGGGAGGGACCCAGGCCTGCAGGGGAGGTCAGTTGGGGGGGACCCAGGCCTGCAGGGGAGGACAATTAGAGGGGACCATCCTGGCAGTTAGGGGCAATCAGGCCGGCACAGGAGCAGTTAGGCATTGATCAGACTGGCAGGGGAGTGGTTACGGGCAATCGGCAGGCAAGAGGTTGGGAGCCAGCAGTCCTGGATTGTGAAAGGGATGTCCGACTGCCCGTTTCAGTCGGACATTCCTCAATGGATCCCAGATTGGAAAGGGTGCAGGTTGGGCTGAGGGATACCACCCCCAACCCTCACTCCCACTCCATGCACGAATTTCGTGCATCAGGCCTATAGTAAGATAATAAGATAGGAATATACTAATTAGCTATGACGTCCTAACAGGTTAACATCAGGCAGGAGCGGATGGGCGTGTCTGCGAGCTGCACGAGGCCAGGCACATAGGCTGGGTCAAATAAAATGCATCCACATGCTAGAAGATAACTGGGTTCAAGGAGGAAGGGCTCCAATTTTGTTTTCCCACACCCAACTAGGAGGACTCCCTGGGGCGGCTCTCTGCTCCAAGCCCTGTGCAGGATGGGCGCTCCACTCCACCTGGGAGCCCAGAGGGGAGGCAGAGCAAAGTGCTTTCCCTCTGGGACCCCGCTCTCCCTGAGTGTCCGGCACGGAGGGTGCTCTCCCTGGGAACCTGGAAATCCACCTCCTGGGGCGACTGTGTAGCAGCCAGGCCTGGAGAGCTGCAGAGAGGGGCTACCTACTGGAAGGCCACACAGCTGTCGGAACTGAAGTCGCCCTTGATGGAGGAGTGGGGTAGTGGGGATCAGAGTTGGCCATGTCAGCTGAATGAGTAGAGCACACGGACCTCAACAGTCTTCAGTAACTTCCTGAGCAGCAGTCAGCCTGGACCAGGGATCAAACCCGAAACCTAAGTAGGTGCCCTGACAGAATGGAACCCAAACCTTTGCTGTGGCAGAGGAGCTCCGACCTACAGCAGGGGCCAGGGCAGCCAGAGGGGTTTTGTTGAGGGGTCCTGACAGGCAGCCCACAGGGCAGTGGGTTAGAACCTACTCCTGATACAGCAAGGTTGTGTGTGGGTTGGATCCCTGGTGAGGGCACAGATAAGAAGCAACCAAAGAGAGCATAATAAGTGGAACAACACACTGGTGTTTCTCTCACTTGCTTCCTCTCTCTAAAGTAATCAATCAATAAAAATAAACCCTCTGGCCCTAACTGGTTTGGCTCAGTGGATAAAGCGTCAGCCTGTGGACTGAGGGGTCCTGGATTCAATTCTGATCAAAGACATGTACCTTGGTTGTGGGCACATCCCCAGTGGAGGGTGTGCAGGAGGCAACTGATTGGTGTTTCTCTCTCATGGTTGTTTCTAATTCTCTATCCCTCTCCCCTTCTCTTTGTAAAAAATCAGTAAAATATATTTTAAGAAAATAAAAATAAACCGTCTGGCTTGCAGAGTTTCTAAAACAGAAAGCAAAGTCCCATTTCTTCCCGTTCATTCAACAAATACTTCATATGCTCCTTCAATAATCACACTGGGGATGGGTATTTGTTTGCTTTGGTTAATCCTCACCTGAGGACATTTTTGCATCATATTTTTTTTTTTTTTTACAGAGAGTGGAAGGGAGGGAGAAAGACAGACATTAATATGAGAGACATCAATTGGTTGCCTCTTGCTGAATCCCCAACCAGGGCCCTGGATTAAGCCTGCAACACAGATACATGCCCTTGATCGGAATCCAACCCGGTACCCTTACGTCTACCTGCAGAAGCACTAGCCACTGAACCAAAACAGCATTTTTTTTCTTTTTAAGTCCTCCCCTAAGGATATGTTCTTTTCATTGATTCTAGATAGAGAGGAAGGGAGAGGGAAAGAAAAAGAGAAACATCGATCAGTTGCCCAAGCAATCTGATAGGGATGGAACCCATAACTTATATATGTGCCCTCACCTGGAATCAAATCCATGACCCTTTGGTGTGTGGGAGGACACTCTAACTACTAATCCACACAACCAGGGCCTGGAGATACATTTAAAAAATTTTTTTTCAGATATGCCGTGGCCAGGTGGCTCAACTGGTTGGAGTCTCAACCTGTAGACCAAAGGATTTCCTATTGGATTCTAGGTGAGGGCACATATTTAGGTTTAGCTTAGATCCCACTGGGTCAGCAGGTACAGAGGCAGCCTACTGGTATTTCTCTGTCACATGGATGTTTCTCTCTCTAAAAGTCAATTTTAAAAACATCCTCATGTGAGAATTTAAAAAATATATATATATATTAAAAATTTTCAGATCTAAAATTTTATTTGCTTTTTAAAATTTCACTTTTCATTTACAGTACACATTCAATATCCTATCCCATATAATAAAACCCTAATATGCAAATAGACTGAACAGTGGAATGACTGGTCACTATGAACTGATCACCAGAGGGCAGATGCTCAATGTAGGAGCTGCCCCCAGTGGTCAATGTGCTCCCACAGTGGGAGCGCTGCTCAGCCAGGAGCCAGGCTCATGGCTAGTGAGTGCAGCGGAGGTGGCGGGAACCTCTGCTGCAGCACTAAGGAGCAGCAAGCAGAGTGGTAGAGAGCAGCAAGCTGGTGGGCAGTAAGGAGCGAGGGATTCCAGACTGTGAGAGGACACAGGCTGGGCTGAGTGACCCCACCCTCACCCCCAGTGCACAAATTTCATGCACCAGGCCTCTACTATGCAATAATTGTGAACACACTATGTAATTCAATGGTTTAAGAGTTCATCAGTGCAACATACACAACAAATCTCAACACAACCTGTCAGATGACAAAAAGAGCAATGATGAGAAATGCCTACCTTACATCAAAGTATGCCAGAAAGGAAATAATAATAAGGCCCTAATTATTTTTTATTTATTTTATATCAAATTTAAAACATCTAAAAATAATTTCCTATCACTAATGGATTAAATAAGATTAGAATTTTAATCTTCTTAAAACAAAAACAAATCTTATATTCAAGTCTGCTTCTCACTGAAGGTGAAAGTTCTATTTAGAAAACCAACATAACAATAAAAAGATGTAGGTAAATTTCAATATATTAAAGTATCACAAATGTATTAGGAAAGTACACTATTAAAACATATTAATCCCTTTTTTTTGTTACTCCTCACCCAAGGATATTTTTTTCCATTGATTCTTAGAGAGAGTGGAAGGGAGGGAGGGGAGAGAAACATCAGTGTGAGAGAGACACACTCCCGACAGGGGCTAAGGATAGAACCTACTACAATCCAGGTAGGTAGATGCCCTTGACTGGGAATCAAACCAGAGACCCTTTGGTGTGCAGGTCAACACTCTAACCACTGAGCAATACCAACCAGGGCAATAATACTTTTTAAAAAACTAAATACATCTAAAATACTGTTCCTGAAAAAAATTTATTTATATAAATCCATATGTTTATTAATGTTGAACACCACAAGAGGCATCTAATACCACCTATGAATGCTCCTCACCTATTTAGACTTTAGGGGAAAGGTATTAAATATTATAATTAATTACTTAAAGCATTTGAGTACCACTGCTGTAAACTATAGAGCATATTTATTATATACAGGAACCCTTTCTTGAGACTACTTTTTTGGCCCATTTTTGAAAGACCATAAATACTTATTTTGCTCATACATGTATCAGAGATTTACTGAGTGCCTTTCAAGTAAAAGATAATGCAAAAACACATCAAGAATAGCAAAGATAAATGAAACATGGCTCCTGCCCTCAAGGAGTGGAGTCTGGTACTGCTAATCACAAATGGCCCGAGGCACATATTCTTAAAAAGTATTAAGGACTGCCCTAACCGGTTTGGCTCAGTGGATAGAGTGTCGGCCTTCGGACTCAAGGGTCCCGGGTTCGATTCCGGTCAAGGGCATGTGCCTTGGATGTGAGCATGTCCCCAGTGGGGAGTGTGTGGGAGGCAGGTGATCGATGTTTCTAACTCTCTATCCCTCTCTCTTCCTCTCTGTGAAAAATCAATAAATGTATTTTTTAAAAAAAGTATTAAGGACCAAGAGTTTTCATTTATATGGGTTTGTTGTTCTTTTTAAAAAATTTTTAAAATATATTTTATTCATTTTTTATAAAGGGAGAGTCAGAAACATCAATGAGAGAAACATCAATCAGCTGCCTCCTACACACCTCCTACTAGGAATGTGCCTGCAACCAAGGTACATGCCCTTGACCAGAATTAAACCTGGGACCTTTCAGTCTGCAGGTCGACACGCTATCTATCCACTGAGCCAAACTGGTTAGGGACATTTATGTGGGTTTTATCCACCAATACTTACCATATTAGACATTAAAACTGAAAAATGTTTAGAAAATCATGGTGAAAAAGACAAAAAAGCCTTGGCGTTATTATGAAAGTAGGTTTGATTTCACAGACCCCTTGAAAGGTTTTGAGGGACTCCTGTCCCCAGCAGTTTCCAGATCATATATTCAGAGCTGCAGGTCTAGGATGGTAAGATAGGTACACAAATCATTGTAATAGCCTAGAAGCACTTTTGATAAACCGCCACTTAACACACTTCCAGATTACCAAGACTCTTTTAAATATGACAGGTGCCCAGTTTATTCTGCATCAGTGGTGGTAGGTTAATCTCTAGCACTCACACAGACTTCTGCTCCAACTATGCTAGAATTCACTTATGCTAGCTTTGCTCTGTTAATAATTATGCAATCTGATTATATACTACACTAGAGGCCTGGTGCACAAAATTCGTGGACGAGTGTGTGAGGGGGTCCCTCAGCCCAGCCTGCATCCTCTCTAATCCAGACCCCTCGGGGGATGTCCAACTGCCTCTCACAATCTGGGACTACTGGCTCCTAACCACTCACCTGCCTGTCTGCCTGATTGCTCCTAACCCCTCTGCCTGTCTGTCTGATTACCCCTAACCACCTTTGCCTGCTTACCTGATTGCCTCTAACTGCTCCCCTACCAACCTGATTGCCCCTAACTGCTCCCCTGCTGGCCTAATGGCCCCTAACCGCCTCTGCCTTGCCCCGCACCCAGGACCCACGACTCCCTCCTCTGGCTGGTCACAGGCACCCAGGACCCGGGCCGGCTTTGCCCGGACCACAGCAGCAGACGCCCTGGACTATGGGGCAGGCGGCTTGTCCCTCTCCCAAGCCGCAGCCTGGCTAGTCCCCATTCATTCCTCTCTCTCGAGCTTATTTGTGCCTGGCTGGTCCCCATTCCTCTCTCCCGTGTTGTGTCTGAGCCTTTATGATGTGACGGTGTGAGGCCATGATGACCATTTGCTTACTAGCTCTTTATTTTATAGGATAATCCCATTAATTATGTGTATGGGGAAGGGAAATGCTTCTAAGAAACATAAAAGTCTAGAAGGATTCTGCATTCAATTTGTTTCCCAGTGTCTAAGTTCTTGCTCCTTTTTAAAGAAATAAAAACTGAAAATCTAACTCAATTGTGAGTTTAATTTTCATAAGAAAAAGCAGATGCTCAATCAGCATACTATGTTGAAAGCAATGACCTACATGAACAATGGTAACTAAATGTACATTTATAAGTTTTAAGTTACAATGTTTAAGGCAGTAGGAATGTATATTAATATCATTTTTTAAATATATTTTATTGATTTTTCTCAGAGAGGAAGAGAGAGTTAGAAACATCAATCAGCTGCTTCCTGCACACTCCCTACTGGGGATGTGCCCACAACCAAGGTACATGCCCTTAAGTCCGCAGGCTGACGCTTTACCCACTGAGCCAAACCGGTTCAGGCAAATATCATTTTGATTCCCTACCTTTGAGTTTAACTGAGTACAGGTCCTTCCATATGGGTATGGGATTCTACTGTACTAGTATAATTTGTTAATGCTTACAAGGGCTATAAGATAGACACATACACAGAGTACTGGAAATCAGGCGCACGCGCACACACACACACACACACACACACACACACAAAACACACTATGTCTAGCTGGGGATCACAAAGAGCTGTGATAGAAAAAGCAATGTTTGCGCTGGTCCTTGAAAAATGGATAGGATTTCGACTGGTAGGCAAATCGGATGGGCACTGAAGGTTGTGGGAACACTGTGTGCAATAGCTTTCATATCTGCCTCTCTCTCACTTGAAATATTAAACTGAGGGATCACACCAGAAATCACTGGAATGACGTGGTCATGACAGCACTTTTAAGAGAAGCCACTTATGCTCATTCTACTGAAAGTCTTGGAATGGCTCAGTTCCTACCTTTTCCTATACTTGGCCATTTGTTCAAATCTTCTTTGGATTCTGGGAAATATTCCAAATCCTTTCTAAATTCTATTCCCTAACCCTCCACCCCTCCTTTTTTGCTAAATAGTTTTACTAATTGGTTTCTGCTAATTGTAACCAAAAAATTCTTAATGAGTATGAACACAGTTCTGGTATTTTATTTATCTATAAAAATTTGAAGGAAGATTTTTAAGTTAAGTATACAAAGCATATCCTATAAAAATAACTAAAGACCTCTAGTTCTGATGCTGTCATAAATAGCAGTGTTACTCTGGAGGCATTATTTCACATCTCCGGGCCTCAGCAATGAGGTTACTGGAATCTCTAAAATCTCTTTAAAAAAAGAAAAGAAACACATAACTGGCCTTCCTATCTAATTGGGGAAGTTTTATTTCATAGTGCTTATTTTGTTTGCTCTAACACTTTCTAAAAGATCTAGATATAATTAATTTTTCTTTGAGTAGAAATTAGAGAAAAAATGTTTCTTAGACTGACAAAATGCTGAGAAGCTGCCCAAGCTGATAATATACAAATTTCTGCTCTAAGCTGAACCTTCTTCTCTATATCTCAATTTGAGTTATACTCTGAGTTGAAGAATTCAAGAGAATTAAGTGGCACTTTTTACAAGTTAAGGCATTCCTAGTTTGAACAAGTTAAAGTAACAAGTAAGCCGGAAGGGTGCTTATTAGCATCGGCATGTAAATAATTTGAGCCAGTATGTTAGGAATGTGTTAGGCATCAGGAAGTTACAGGCATTCATTTCCACAAGACCTCTCTGGATGCAGTTCAACGTGGAGGCCTTTAAGAGTACTTACAACCCAAGTTAAAACACAGACGAGTGGGCTAGTAACCAAGATTTTGGACTGATCCACGAGACTTTTGCAGCTACTTTTCTGGATTCACACTCATATCAAATCTGTCTATCCTGTCTGGAAAAGTAATGAAGAATAGCTGCATTTAAAAGGTAAATTATTTTCAATATTTCTAGTAGTTGCCATTATCTTCTTTTAAAATCTTTTCCTAGCAGATTTTGGCCTGCGATTCCAGGTAAGGCCAATTAACACAAGCTACTTGGCATCTTAACAAACCAGTTAGTCAAACTTGCAGTCCCTTTAAACTAAGAAGGAAATCTTTATTCAAATTTGTGAAATGATTATCTAATCTCTATTTAATCTTCAGAAATTTTAGGAATAAAAGACCATGCTCAGATTTCAGTATACTTACAGAGTTAGGATTTGATTATTTACCTCAGAAAGTAACAAATGAGCAGTCATATAAATATTCCCAGAAGTTATGTTAATGTAATGTGTTTTCTTATAGTAATATTCAAGTTTCAAATATGCCTAATGCCCTGGGAATTCCAAATATTGTAAAATAGTTTGAGAACTAGATTTAGTATTTAGAAAACATTTCAACTTCTTCACTCACAGTATTATTACTCTTCACCTTTCCCCCTACAGACTGGGAGAAAGAGAGGGATGTTGTAGTGCGGAGAAAAGGGTACCTATGAATTACAAAACTGATCGCCTAGGAATAGAAAGGAAAGTGGTTAGCCACAGTACAAAACCAAAGGCAGTGGCCATAAGTATGTACAGTCTGTTATATGACTCTATAGAAACCACAACAGACTTCTGACAAAAGAAATAACTCAGTGACTGAGCATTTTAAAAACATTTTAATACTTTCAAAGCAAGTTCACAAGTTATTATTCTTCCTATACTTCATGCTAGTTTCCTTTCGCTTGTTACACCATACATATAACTAATCCAATATAAAAATCTCTTAACTACAGATATGGGCATGATGTTATGATGTTGTATAAATAATCTTAATCTCTAATCTCAAAGTTGTTTTAAAGAGTAAGAGGCTGAATAAAACCCTGAAATAAATACAGCTTTATAAAAGACTAGAGGCCCAGTGCATGATTTTCATGCACAGGTAGGGTTCCTTGCAGCTACTGGTTGTCAGCTGGGGCCTCCCTTCATTCTATGCTGCCCCCTGGTGGTCAGTGTACATCATAGTGAGCAATCGAACTCCTGGTTGGTCGAACTCCTTAGAGGACACTTTGCATATTAGGCTTTTATATATATATAGATATGAATGCTGTAATCCTATCTAATAAAGAGGAAATATGCTAATTGATCCTCATGCCATTGCAAAGATGGTGGCACCCATAGCCAATAAGGAGGGAATATGCAAATTGACTGCATCACCTTCAAAGATGGTGGCACTCACAGCCAATAAGGAGGGAATATGCTAATTAACTGCCCCACCTTCAAAGATGGTGGCACCCACAGCCACAAGATGGCAGTGCTCAGTCCCCTTAGTCCTGCTGGGGTGCCTGCATCTGGAGTCCCCCAGTCCCCTCAGCCCCCCCCCCAGGTGCCCAGGGCCAGCCTTGGCACAGGCAAGCCTCAGATGGTGACTGCCCAGCTGCCCAGGGCCACCCAAAGCTCAGGTGACCAGGGCCAGCCAAGGCTTGTGCAGCCAGCATTGGTAGCAGCAGAGGTATGATGGGGTGTCACCTTCCCGACTGCCAGGTGACCTCCCACTCCTGAGGGCTCCTGGACTGTGAGAGGGGGCAGGCCAGGCTGAGGGACCACCCTCCAGTGCATGAATTTTCATGCACCAGGCCTCTAGTCCTATATAATAAAAGGTTAATAAGCAAACTGACCCTAATGGTGGGACAACCAGGAATAACCTGTTGCTATGTTGTGCACTGACCACCAGGGGGAAGATGCTCAATGCAGGAGCTGCCCCCTGGTGGTCAGTGTGCTCGCACAGTGGGAGCTCCGTAGCAGTGGCAGGAGCCTCTCTAGCCTCCTCAGCAGCACTAAGGATGTCTGACTGTGGCTTAGGCTCACTCCCTGTGGAACTAAACCATTAGCTGGACATCCCCTGAAGGTTCCCAGGCTGCGAGAGGGATGTCTGACTGCCAGCTTAGGCCTGATTCCCTGGGGAGCTGGCCTAAACCGGCAGTTGGACATCCCCCTCACAATCCAGGACAGCTGGCTCCTAACCACTAACCTGCCTGCCTGGCTGATCGCCCCCTAACCGCCCCCCTGCCAGCCTGATTAACACTTAACTGCTCCTTTGCCAGCCTAATTGCCCCCAACTGCCCTCCCCCCCTGCAGGTCCGGTTGCCCCCAACTGCCCTCCCCTGCAGGCCTGGTCGCCCACAACTGCCCTCCTCTGCTGACCTGGTCAGGCCTAAACTGGCAGTTGGACATCCCCTGAGGGGTCCCAGATTGGAGAGAGTGCAGGCTGGGCTGAGCGAGACCCGCCCCCACCCCCCCGCGCACAATTTTGTGCACCGGGTCTCTAGTATAATAATAAATGCAAAAGGGCAGGGAAATCATAGTACTGTAATAGTTGTTTTACTCAGACCTTCATCAAAGGTTGTAATCCAGCTGCAGCACTTGAAATGAGAAAGAATTTAAAAAACAACAGAAAAAGAGATTAAATAGAAAAAAACAAATCCTTCCGGGAAAGATAAAGTCTCTCAAAGAAAAGACTCTCACTATAGTGCTATATTTTAGTTAAATAGTGCCAAAAACTGTGCTACCTGTGATGAGGGGCACAAGGGGAAAAACAACAACACAGACACTGTGCTTGGAAAGATTACAACATAGTTAAGGCATATTATTATTAATATTATTAATGAAATGCTTATAGGCAATCACTGACATTTTTAAAATCAATGATCCAAGTTTTATTAATCTCATCCTGTTTTCTTCATCATGTTTAGTGACAGTAGTAATATCATACATTAGTTTAGTTCTTTATGATTTTTAAGATACTTTTATTCTAAGTGACCCTCACAATAACAGAGATTATGTCCCCATCAAGAACTCCTTTGAGATAAGTTCCCTTTCCTGAGCTCATCGTCTTTAATAAAGTAGTCCTTCAACTCTGCTTGACCATTAGAATCAACTGCAGAGGCTCACTCCCAGAGATTATTCTCTAACTGCATTGTGAGGGCAAGAGGGAGTATATATATTTTTAAAATATATTTTATTGATTTTTTACAGAGAGGAAGGGAGAGGGATAGAGAGTTAGAAACATCGATGAGAGAGAAACATCCATCAGCTGCCTCCTGCACACTCCCCACTGGGGATGTGCCCGCAACTAAGGCACATGCCCTTGACCGGAACTGAACCCGGGACCTCTCTCCCAGGCCAACACTCCACTGAGCCAAACTGGTCAGGGCAAGGGAGTGTATTTTTATGACCTCCCTAGATAATTTAATATGTAGTAGCCAGGGCTGAGAACTGGTGTCTTAATCTCTCTCTCTCCTACCACCACCTCTTCTCACTTTTCCCCTGCCTAATCTCTGTTAGTTTTATTTTCTGCAGTAATAACGCATAGTGCTGCTCAAATATTTCATCAAATCTAAGATACTGTCAATTGTAATATTCACCATTTTTATGTCACTAAAGACAAAATACTGCCATGAAACTTTTACAAGCCAATAATTTTAACATACACCTTGAAATGCTTAATGTTTCAGAAATGTTAAATGTCAAAATGTGCAATATAATAAAGTTCTCCATTCCTAATTCCCACTCTACTCTATGAATAAGAAACTGCATTTGCTCCTATGAACTATCATTTCTTGTTCTGCTATTCAAGCCTCCTTCTCTCTCCTCCACACCATCTCACTTCTAAAGACACAAGATGATTGCCCTGACCAATTTGGCTCAGTGGCTAGAGTGTCGGCCTGTGGACTGAAAGGTCCCGGGTTTGATTCTGGTCAAGGGCAGGCATGTACCTTGGTTGCGGGCACATCCCTAGTAGGGGGTGTGGCAGGAGGCTGCTGATCAATGTTTCTCTCTTATCGATGTTTTTAACTATCCCTCTCCCTTCCTCTCTGTAAAAAATCAATAAAATATATTTAAAAAATAAAGACACAAGAGGATCTAAAGATCAGAGGACAATAGAAGGAACATGGTAGGGAACAAATTTGGAAGAAGAGATCAGTTTGGTCACTCAGTTCAAAGTAGTATTACTTTCGAAGGTTTAAGTCATGTACCTCATTTTCAGAATGTAGATAATGGTTATCAATTTAAACATCTTTTTAAAGAGAATGCAAAATTCTGTTTTGCCAAATAGCAATATATAAATGAGTTCAATACAATTTCAAAGTTCACTTGATGGTTTATAGAAGTGCTTATCTCATCTGGTTACATTAAAATTTTCTAGTGAATACTAACTCATAGAATACACTTGAAAAAAAGAAAACTCATTCAAAAAAACTTGAATGACTCCTGCTTACAGAATTATAAAACATAGGTTCCCCTGAAACACTCATCTCCCAAAGTACATTTAAAACATTAGCTAATATGATTTATAAGTTGTTTTCAAGATTACCTCTGTAATGAAACGCAAAGAAATATGGATATAATTTTACCTGAATTTCTCATTTAGTCTATCATTTTTATTTGTGCTCCTTCTGATATATAGTGCTTTATTTTTCTCTAACTCCTCAAATGAGGCTAAAAATTTGCTGGTGTAGCAAAGTTTCCTGAGCTTCTTTGAAGATCCAGTTTAACACTGTAAAACATTTACAAGTGTATTCATCTGACTGGAATCACCCATCCACATCACCTTTTAGCCCAAGGTTATATCCAGTGAGTTTCAGGAGGTAAAGTAAAATAGTCATAGCTGAGTATCAAAATGAATGTTTCTCATACTGAATTATGGTGATGACAATGACATCATTTCCTGTCAGGAACTGGTAGATAAGATGGGAATGACTCCAACTGGCCTAGAATAAGTTTTGCCTAATGCAGAGTAAAGAATTAGCATCACTATATACCGAAAGGTTTAGCTAGAATTTGGGTAGGCATTGGGCCTAACCAATGGATATACTCATATCAAGAACCTGACAATGGCATTGTTTAAATCCTCAAAGTTGGCTAAAGAGCCCTGTATGTATGTGATTTACAGATGTCTAAGATTGAGGTAATCTAACTCCAATAAAACTTTGTCTGCAAAGCAGATAAAACTCTCAAGTCTAGTGGAACTAAGTGAGCTAGCTAATCATTGATGTGTGGGTTAAGCTCTTCTGCTTAATCTGCTGAACTGCTTAATTCCAGTTTGTATCTGCAGTAAGGCAGAGAAATGCGGTCACATAAACCATGGATATTTCCATTAACTTTGGTCCTGAAACACCATTTTCATAGTTATGACCTGATTGACATTATCAAGACAAGCTTACCCTACCCCACACACCCCAAGCAGGTAAACGTAAGTTTAGAATAGACTGTAAAAACAAAACAAAACAAAAACAACCAAGGTGCTTTCTCCTAAGGGGCATGTGGACCACAATAGGCAGCAATGATGAACAACCCCCCACAGTTCTATAAACCTCAATCATCTTGTTTTAATGGGATAACATGGAGTGATGAGGGTAAGGTGGGGCCTACCTTGTGCCATTTTACAATTAAGTTACATGTAAAATGGCCTACTGTGTGCCATTTTCGTTTTTAAGACTGCAAGTGGGGACAAAGGACACAGAAAAAGAGTCCTATGGTTGGTTTCATATCTGATTCTAGCCAGGCACTTAGACAAGGTTTCCATTACACTATTGTTGCCAAGCCACAGGCGGCAAACAAATCATACACGTCAAGTTTGTGGAAGCCAAGAACACAAAGTGATGTCTAGAGTGAGAAAAAGTGACCACAGGTTAGAGGCACATGATGGGGTAGTTCAGTCTGTCAAAATAAGCAACAGAAACAAAGATCAAGCATCAGTAGTTTTAAAAAACAGGCATCCAAATCCAGAAGTGAGCAAGTTAGCAAATGTAAGGCGCCCTGGAGTGAGGGCTGAAGAGGTCAGAAGTTCAACTTCTGCTGCCTCACCTTCCCACACCCCATGGAAGCCCATCCTCTAGCAACAGTAGCTTCACTTCCAGTGACAGGGTGTAAGGAAGCAGACCCAGCATCACACAGTATCTGACTACATCACTTTAAACATACAAAGAAAATACCAGCCCAGTCTCTATCACTATACTACAGCTCTATGTTCTATTGATCCTGATGTCCCATAACATTCATGAAAAGAACTTTGGTTGATTCTGGCATTATATGGTGCTGCCCATGTGCAGTGATGATGAACATAAGAATTCCATGAATATACTTCCAACATTGTACCAAAAATTCTAATCTATTCACTATGTCTTAAAAAGACGTATCAGGAGAAACAAGATGGCGGCATAGGGTAGACACCGTATATGCAGCTGTGAACAACTATTTCAGAAAAACCACGAAAAGAACACACGGACACCACTCGCACCCACAGGACGGCTGGCTGAGTGAAAATCCTACAACCAGAGAAGAGTCTGAGACTCAGAGGAGTGGCAGAAGCAAAGTACAGAGGTACGGAGGCGTGCGCACGGGCTCGGGGAAGGGCTGGTACCGGAGGTCGTGGTTCTTTTCCAAAACGGAGAGAGCCACAAGCTCCCAGCGGCTCTGAACTCCAGTTCCAGGCGAGTTTCGGAGGTCCCACAGACACCCAGAGAAGGGGGACTGACCAGCACCAGGAGGAAATCCAAAACGGGTTTCTCTCAGCGTTGCTTGCAGCAATTACCGTGGGATACAGAGACCTGGTGTCTCTCAGCACAGGGCTGAGAAGCGCCATAGCTATTTGCTCCGCCCCGCCCGGCGAACTCCCCGAGGCCCCGTCCCTCTCAAGTGCGTCAGAGGCTTCTGCAGCAACACCTCCTTAAAGATACAGGAGCCAGCCCCACCCAGTGGCCAGAGAGGGACTAACCTAAACAAAACAGATCCACAAGGAACACACTCGGGGCAGATGCAGTGAGCATAAAAGCTCCACTGTAACAACTCTTGCCCCATAAGGGTGTCTCCAGCACAGAAGTTCTCC
>PVJC01044105.1:0-14252 GCA_004026665.1 Murina feae
CTTCCGGGGATCAGGGAGCAGGAAAAGGCTGGCCTGACCACAAGGCGGGGTTTTCCCTGCTTTCTGGTGGCTGGAGGAAGATGGGCAGTAGGCAAGCTTGGGAGGCAGGCCGCACCCAACCCTGGCCACGCTCAAAAAAGAGAACAACATGCAGGGGAGGGCAAGAGTCTGAGAGATCATCATAGAGGGGGTGCCTGCTCCAAGCCTCCACGGTGTGCCTGGGGGCAGGCCCTCAGCAGGTAGACACACACAGGAGGACTGCTCCGAGCCTCAGATGCGGCTGGGGGTCCCAGACTGTCAGAGGGCACAGGCCGGGCTGAGGGACTCCCTCCACCCCGAGTGCACAAATTTTTGTGCACCGGGCCCCTAGTGTAGAAGATAAATGCAAATCTAGACTGTGGCTTTAGAGTCCGTGCTTTTAACTGCAAATGGATAGGTTAAAGTGCCTCTCTTATATTAAGAGATTTTAGCTGAGAATTTTCTAGACTTTAGGAAACCTGGATCATTTGATTCAGAAATGTCAGTGATTCTTAACTTCAAAGTAAAGTGTTTAAAAGTTTAGGGTGCTTAGGGATATAGAGTTTATATATTCCACAACATAAGTTAAAATTGTGTGCTGTTTCTGCTCTTTTTTCTGGTACGAATTACAAATTTTTGGTATTCTGCTTAAAGATAACATACCATACTGCTGTTATGAATGGTATAATTACTATTTGTTATCAGTAAGTATGTTTCCTTTATATTTGTTTTGCCTTGGGTTTCTTCCTTTCTAAATGCCATTTTTTCCCTTGACAATCAACTTTTTAAATTCAGAGAAACATGCTTTATATTTTACAATGGAAAGCTATAAGAAAATATGGTTAACTTAATTTTATTTTGCTGATCTATAGAATCTATACAACTCAGTAAAAATACTTTTATATGTAACAATTTTTAAAAATATGAGCACAGTTAAAAATAAATGGCATAAAAGGCTTATAATGAATAAAATAAATAGTGCTCTCCAGAAACAACAGTTTTTTGTAGTATCTGTGGGCTCTTCTGGTAATTACTTGCATTATCTTTAACAAAAAAAGTTTATACAACTGCCTGGCTGGTATGGCTTATTGGTTGAGCATCAACCTATGAACTGAGAAGTCATGGTTTACTTCCTGGTCAGGGCACATTCCCTGGATTGCCTGCTGGATTCCCAGTAAGGGGGCATGCAGGGGGAGGTGGCCAATTAATGATTCTCTCTTGTCATTGATGTTTCTATCTCTCCCTATCCTTTCCACTCTGAAATTAATAATAAAAAATTTTTTTTAATTTAAAAAATGTATATACAACTACTTAATGATTTTTTTAGATGTTATCATTTGATATTCTGTGGAACTTCAAAGAAATTTTCTATTACCTAGTTTTGCTGATGGGCAGTCTCATACAATTTGGATTCTTAGTTTTATGTAGATGACTTTCCATCTCCATTCTTAACCCCAAAAGTTTTTTGGTTTTTTTTGGTTATTTGTATTTGTGTTTTATTTTTATTTTTTTATTTTCTTTAAATAAATCTTTGTTATTCATTTTATTACAGTTTCTCTTTTCCCCCCCCATATCTCCCCTCCTCCCAGTTCCCACCCCATCCACTGCTCTTATCCCCCCCCCACTGTCCTCATCCATAGATGTATAATTTTTGTCCAGTCTCTTCCCACACCCCCAAGCCCCTATCTCCTTGTGAATTGTCATTCCACTACCTTTCTATGCCCCTGATTCTGTTCTATTCACCAGTTTATTCTGTTCATCAGACTTTTTTTTTATTCACTTGGTTTTTAGTTTTACTTGTTGATAGATACGTGTTTGTTGTTCATAATTTTATCTTAACTTTTTCTTCTTCCTCTTCTCAAAGAATACCTTTCAGCATTTCATATAATACTGGTTGGGTGGTGATGAAGTCCTTTAGCTTTTTCTTGTCTGTGAAGCTCTTTGACCTTCAATTCTGAATGATAGCCTTGCTGGGTAAAGTAATCTTGGTTGTAGGTTCTTGCAATCTTTGAATATTTCTTGCCATTCCCTTCTGGCCTGCAATGTTTCTGTTGAGAAATCAGTTGACAGTCGTATGGATACCCCCTTGTAGGTAACTGACTGCTTTTGTCTTGGTGCTTTTAAGGCAAAGGAACAGGGTCCAACCACATCCCACAATAGCTTCTGAAGCACATGTCTGTGTGGATTAGTTTTTAAAAGGACAATTTCAGGTCTGTTTCAGGAAAACTCCTTTGACTGTCAATCTTAGTGCAAAGACTGTAAAATGAAAACTTCTCATCTGTTTGCCACACAAGGATCCAACAAGAGATACAAAACAAATTTGTTTGGAAAATGCCTCCTTTTACACAGGGGAAAGGCTCAATAGATGCATTAACACACAGAACTTTCTAGGAATCAAGTTGGCTGTGACTTCACAAAATGAAAAACATCAAATAACATTTCCAACTGTAGATATGCTGCCTTTATTTTTTAAGGGCTTAATGCCCTGTCTAATGTGGCTTCATTGATTGGCATCCTGTCCGGTACACTTTGTTTATTCTTTCATTATCCATCATTGAGTTGTTTCTTTATCTTAGCTATCTATCTAATCTAATAAAAGAGTAATGTGCAAATCAACCATCACTCCGAGACACCTAAACCATGCCCACCAGTCAAGCCACGCCCACCAGCCAGAGAGGCTGTATGCAAATTAACCCAGCCAAGATGGAGGCCGGCAACCATGGAGCTAGAGCAAACAGGAGGCTTCCGTTGCAACTGCCTGCCTAGGCTGGCTGGGCCTCTGTTTAAGGCAACAATGTTTCAATTATAGAAGCCACAGGATGTGAGGGCGATCTGGCTGCGACATCTGTCACCCCATTGATTGCCAGGGTTGATTTGGCTGATCTGACTGGCTAGGCGGGTGTCCCCCTCCTCCCTCACTGATCCATGTGCGTCCCTCCCGAAGCTGCGTGCTCGGTCAAAGAGGACAACCTTTCCCCCAGAGGAGAGGACCGGTCTTCAGTCAAGGGTATACAAGTAGCTGCGCGCCCCTGCTAGAACCTCCAAACAAGCTCTCAATTATAGAAGCCACAGAGCTGAAGCAAACAGGAGGCTTCGTTGCCTGCCTAGGACTCCGCTCAAGGCAACAAAATTTCAATCATAGAAGATAAATAAACCCCAGATACCTGATTCCAGACAGCCTCGCCTGGGACCTTGGGTCAATGGGAGCTGTGGGCAGCCTGAAAACAGCCCTCAGCCCCTCACCCAGGCTGGCCACACCCCCATGGAGTGAGGGTCCCAACTGGGGGGGCTTGGCCAGCCTGAAAATGCCCCGCAGCTCCTCACCCAGGCTGGCCAGGCACACCAGCAGGTGGACATCCCCCGAGGGGTCCCAGACTGTGAGAGGGCACAGGCCAGGCTGAGGGACCCCCCTCCCCCACCCCCGAGTGCACAAATTTTTGTGCACTGGGCCCCTACTATATGTATAAAAGCCCAACTACTGGAATGGCAGAACCATGGGCACAACTGGTGTTTATGACATGCACTGGGGCAGCCAATGAGCCTGATCCAGGCCCTGATCGGCACCTAACACCCCGATTAAGGGACGGGCTGGCTGGACCTCACCCATGCATGAATTCATCCACCAGGCCTCTAGTTATGAATAATGCTGCTATGAACGTGGGTGTGTGACTATCTCTTCTAGACCTTTCAATTCTTTTTTTTTTTTTAATATATTTTAATGATTTTTTTACGGAGAGGAAGGGAGAGGGATAGAGTCAGAAACATCAATGAGAGAGAAACATTGATCAGCTGCCTCCTGCACAATCCCCTCTGGGGATGTGCCCGCAACCAAGGTACATGCCCTTGACTGGAATCGAATCTGGGACCCTTGAGTCCACAGGCTGACGCTCTATCCACTGAGCCAAACCAGTCAGGGCAAGACCTTTCAATTCTTTTGGGAGTTGGATTGCTGGATCATATGGTAGTTCTCTTTTTAATCTAAATTTTTTTATTGAAAAAAAAAAAGGTGTTTTTTGTGTTGTTTTTGGAGTTTTTTTGAAGCGGGGGAAGGAAGATTGGGAGAGGGAGAGAGAGGGGATGTGCCCTGATTGGGAACTGATTGGTGGACCTCTCAGTGCATAGAATCATACTCAACCAACTGAGCCACATTTGGCCATGGCCAGGGCCTATTTTTAATTTTTTGAGGAATCACCATATTGTTCCCAAAAGCTCAGTTCTGGAATTGTCTAGGACTCCCCCCCCCCCCACACACACACACACACACACACACTTCTAATTTGTTACTTGGCATATTTTAAATTTCTGATCCTTCCATTCTCTTTTGTTAATTAGTTACCATGCTTCCATCTGTTTTATACCTTACAAAGATTTTTTATTTCTCTCCCCATTGATGTTGTGCTGTTGTAATAACCTGGTTATTATTTAATAGGAAAGGAGCAATGGAAGACCAAATACTAACTGCCTAAAAGCTGCATTAAACATTCTCCAAGTCTATTTCTGCTAGTCAATGGGGGGAGGGACTGGATAAAGGCAGTTTAGATGCATGCCCAGTAAGGTCTGAATGACATAGGTGTCTGTCTGCCAGTTAGACCCTGGAACAAATCAGTGGCCAGAATGACATGGCCACTGCAAGCCGTTGAAACTTAAATATTTAAGCTTCCAAACAAAGAAGTGAGCTCTCTCTGCTCTCTTCTCTTCCTCTCACTCCCTGGGTTCCTAGCTCTTCTGTGGCAGGGGGATGTGCTCCCTTGTGCAGACATGGTGGATGGCCATATTGGACTCCACCCATGGATTGAGACTTTAATTAACTTAGATGCTGAACCTCACCCAGCTGCAACATGGAACCGAATGGCCTTACTTCTGGCTCTGCTGGAACCCTGGCTGCACCATTTCCAGAAATGGCTTAAGGGGTAGGGGAATTTGGAACCTGAGGAATGTAACTGCATGCCAATAAAGACTTCTTCCACATGCAAATCTTAGAAAATTCATTTTCTGGAGATACAGCATAAATCTTACTCCCACAAGCAACAAGGGAACTTAATGCTCCAGTAACAGTGGCACACCTCTTATTTTGCTCTTCTCTCTCCTAAGTTTTTATTATTGTTTGTTTTATACTTTAAAAAATTCCGCAACTACATTTTGATGTAGAGGAGGGATGAATGATAATTATGGCTGTGTTTAATCTGTTTTGAATTAGAAAATCATTTATCATATGGGTTACTATATTAATATGAATGATCATTTACATTATGAAAATACTTCACTAAAGAATTATATACTGTAGAACATTTGTTTGTGTATAAACCATTATTTGCCAATAATATAGAAGTACTTACATATTGCATTTTGAGAAAATAATGAAAATTTAAATATCTTGCCTTGTTTCTTGTAGCACTTTGAAACTTTCTTCCCTTTACTTGATGCCCCTCTCCCCTTTTTTTTGTTGTTAAATAAGTTTTTAATTGATTTTAGAGTGGGGGGGGGAGAAAGAGAAATCAATGAGAAACATCAACATCAATTGGCTGCCTCTTACAGGCCCAATCAGGGAGGGAATCAAGCCTACAACCCAGGCATGTGCTTTGACTGGGAATCAAACTGGTGACCTCTTGGTGCATGCATTGACCCTCAACCATTGAGCACACTGGCCAGGCTACTTGGTCCCTTTTTCAAAAGCTTTTTTTTCCTTTTGTTTTGAAAGTAATTTTAAAGACTCTAAATTTAGTAGGCAGATAAATTTAAATGAGTTGATCTTTTATTTGTAAGTGTTAGACCAGGCGTCTGTTAAAACAGAAGTGACATTTATTTTGGCTTAACAGTTTCTGTTCTGCGTATGTGTTTACATAGCTTTTTCCCACTCCATAAATTGAACAGAACCAGTACTCGTATTTTTGGATTGACTAAATTTTTCTGTAAGATTTTTCAAGGAAATGGGTATTAATGTTACCAATTTTATCTAATTACTAGGGGCCTGGTGCACAAAAATTTGTGCACTTGGGAGGGTCCCTCAGCCCGGCCTGTGGCCTCTTGCAATCTGGGACCCCTTGGGGGATGTCCACCTGCTGGCGTGCCTAGCCAGCCTGGGTGAGGGGCTGATGGCTATTTGCAGGCTGCCAAGCCCCCCAGTGAGGACCCTCACCCCATGGGGGTGTGGCCAGCTTGAGTGAGGGGCTGAGGTCCATTTTCAGGCTGCCCACAGCTCCCATTGACCCAAGGTCCCAGGCAAAGCTGGCTGGAATCAGGTATCTGGGGTTTGTTTATCTTCTATAATTGAAACTTTGTTGCCTTGAGCAGAGGCCTAGTCAGGCAGCAAAGCCTCCTGTTTGCTTCAGCTCTGTGGCTTCTATAATCGAAACATTTTTGCCTTGAGCAGAGGCCCGGCCGGCCCAGGCAGGCAGTTTCAACTCCATCGCTGGTGCAACGGAAGCCTCCTGTTTGCTCTAGCTCCATGGCTGCAGGCGGCCATCTTGGCTGGGTTAATTTGCATACAGCCTCTCTGATTGGCTGGCGTGCGTGGCTTAGATGTCTTGGAGTGGTGGTTAACTTGCATATTACTCTTTTAGTAGGTTATATTATCACTCCCTCATTTCTCTCTTGTTTCTAAGAATTTATTATAAAGTTGGTCTTGATAGTAGTTTTTATGCTAAAGCATGTTTTTAATATATTTGCTATATGTTTGCACATCTAAGGTAGTCTGTTGACTTGTAAATTTTGTGATTTTACATAAACAGCATCAGACCTTCTCCAACTTGATTTGTTTTTGAGATTTATTTATGATGATAAATGCAGATGTAACCCATACTTTTAACTTCTATAGAGTGTTACATTGCATCAGCATCATTGTGTGCTTCTCCTTGTGTGGGTACTCTACAGTGGGCACTCTATAATCGGACAATTACACAGGAAGTTATGTGCTTCTTTACGAGATATTACCCTGAGTTTTTCTGGTGCTGTTCTAGTTCCTGATTTTCTGTATGTGATCTGTTTTTTCCCTCTGGGAATTTTCAAGCTTTTTATTTTAGCAGTATTTTGAAATTTCAGTTACCTTCTTTTTGTGGCTCTACTTTTCAGTTTTGCTATGCACTTTCAATCACTTACTTTGTTTTTTAGTGCTGGGAAACTTTTGTGAGTCATTTCTTTGATAAATGTCTTCTATTTGCTTGTTATTTTTGAAATATATATTCTACTCTGGACTGATCTTAAAACTTTCTTCATTGTATTTTCTCCCATTTTGAGTCTGTTTATTTTGGGATTCGGGAAGGGGAGGTGGGAGAATCCTACTTTTTGGGTTGTTTTCCCAGTTTGATTTTGTAACCTTGTAATTTTTAAAAGATTTTTTTTCTTTTTTTTTTTTAGAGAGAGAGAGGAAGGGAGAGGGAGAGAGAAACATCTATGTGAGAGTGAGAGATATGTATGGGCTACCCCCTGCTTGTTCTCCCCCATTCCCCATTTCGGATCCAGTTGCAACCTGGCTTTGTATCCTGACTGGGAATCTAATTGGTAACCCTTCAATGTACGCTCAAGCAGCTGAGCCACTCTGGCCAGGGCATAACCTTTTATTTTCAAAGGTCTGTCCTCATCTTAGTTCACAAGAGTACTTTCTGTTTCTCCGAAACACATTTTAATAACATCCCATTCATGTTTCATGAATACAGTACTCATTTCTCTTGAGGACTTTTTTTTTTTTTTCCTCTGCATTGTTTTTTTTTTTTCTGATTTGTTTATTGTTTCTTTTGATTTATTATGTGTTTCATCTTTGATGTTTTCCTTCATTGTCTGGTAATCTTTGGATGGCTATTCATGTTCAAGTTTGGAAGTCTTGTGGACAAGGACAGTCATTTGATAGGCTTCGTTGTATGGTGACCTGTGACCCCTGACCATTTCGAGTATTCCTGAATGTAAGTAATCTGAAAATACTTTTTTTGGCACTGTTGAATTTCCTCAAAGAGCAGTAAAACTGTTGTTTACCTGAGATTTATAAAATTTCTGAAAGTTGAGTTGGAAAGTTGAGAGTTTCAGCATTCAATTATGCAAATTTATAGCTTAACTCTGGTTTTCAGTAAATCTTATCCTGGCTCTCAATCCTGAACCTTTGTAGTTCAGACTTTTCAAATTAAACTTCTGTTCTTTTTCCATGTGTGGTAGTTTTAATACATGTCTGCAAGTTCTTTTTTTTTTTTTTTTTTTATGTTTTTACTGATTTCAGAGAGGAAGGGAGAGAGATAGAAACATCAGTGATAAGAGAGAATCATTGATTGGCCACCTGCTGCACACCCACACTGGAGATGGAGCCTGCAACTTGGGCATGTGCCCTCCTGATTGGGAATCGATCACTACCTCCTGGTTCATAGGTCAGTGCTCAACCACTGAGCCACGCCATCCGGGCTGCAAGTTATTTTTTACCTTTCCTCTGTGAGAGGTTGAGTCTTTGTCTTCTACTCTTGAATCTGAGCTGGCCTAGTGACTTGCCTGTAACTAACAGACTGCAGCACTGGTGACACTCGCCAAAGGCCAAGTTGTTTCTTCCTGGTTCCCTTGGGACATTCCTTCTGGGGAAAGCCAGGTGCCATGTAAGAAGTCTGACTAGCTTAAGGTAGTTGAACTGGAGAGACCACATACAGGCTTTCCCCAGCTGAATTAAGTCCCAGCTGAATTCCTAGCAAACAGCTCCAATTGACTACATTCATTTAATAAGTTTTCAGGTGAATATTTCCCAAAATCTGAGAAATCTGAGAAATTCCCAGTGGCAACTGCCTGATGAGCTTTTAATAATGAATGAGCTAGTATTGATGCGCTATTATTAACTAAAACCCACACTTAACTCAGGTTTCATTATTTTTTTTACCTAATGTCTCTTTTTCTATTCTAGAATTTAATTTAGGATATACTATATTACATTAAATTACCATGTCTCCTTAGGCCCCTTGTGGCTGTGAGAGTTGCCCTAACTTTCCTTGCTTTTTAGGACCTTGCTAATTTTGAGGAGTACTAGTCGGGTATTTTATGGAATGTCTCAGTTGATATTTGTCTAATGCTTTCCTTAGAGATTAGACTGGGATTATGGGGTTTGGGGAAGAAGACCAGAGATGATATGCTGTTTTCATCACATTATATCAAGAGAACATACTGCAAACATGATTATGACTGTTGATTTGACCTTGGTTACTTGACTGAGATAATATGTGTCTGGTTTCTCCACTGTGCAGTTAGTTACTCCCCTCCGCCTTTTCTTTTCGTGCTTTTTGGAAACAAAGTCTCTTTGCCTAGTTTAAGGGGTGGGAAGTTATAGTCCACCTATTTGAGTGCTGAGTATCTACATAAATTATTTGGAACTTTTATGCACTGGAGATGTGTCTATTTTTCTCCCATTTATTCATTTATTTTAATCCACGTGGACTCATGGATATTTTATAATTCAATATTGCTTTATTTTGTTATTTTTGATCTAACATAGGCTAAGAGTAATGAATTAATTTTTTCTGTTTTGGTTCTCTCCTCCTGTATTTTTTACTTTGGCATTGTATTATTTGTCTTATCACTACACTTAAATTTTCTGTGTGATTTACATTTCTTACCTTTTAAACTGAATTCTCCCTCTTTCATTCCCACCACCCCCCAAATATGACCTAAATTTGCTGTTAATTTTGTGGCCATTACTTCTTTTGTATTGCATTAGTTGCCCATATCATTTTATTTTTCATGTTCAACTTTTCTGGGTCTCTTTATTGTGGCTGAATTTTTAAAATGTAGTGTGTAGATAGATGGATTTTGTTTAGGAAGTCCTTTTTTTTTTTAATAGGTGAGTTTATATCTATTAACATGACTGTGTTGTTGTATTTGCTTTCTCTTTTTAATATTTGAAATTTTAAAATATTTTACTGTCTTTTGGGGATTTTTCTTTCTGTGACTTAGACATTTTATAATCTATTTAATCGATGGCTATCTTTATAATTATGTAATAAATCTGAAAGATGTGGCAGTTAGTTTACTTATAATATTTCCTACTTTATCTCCTACCATCTGCTTTTGATTCTTCAGTTACCACTCTTTATAGTAGCTGATTTCTGTTACATTTTGAAAATGAAATGTATTTAATAAACACTGCTTTTATAATTATTCAAAGTGTGGATACATTTTTGGGGACACATTGTATATCTGTCACTTTATTTAATTACTCTAAACAAATGTGACCCTCTTCCCCCAAGAAAGAAGAAATTCACACATATATGCTACCTATAGCATATATGTGTGAATTTCCTGCACCTTCAGTAGTGTTGTTTTATTATTTCTATTTGATTATGATTTATACTTATCACTTTAAAAAATATGTTTTTATTGCTTTTAGAGAGGAAAGGAGAAGGTGGGAGAGAGAGATAGAAACATCAATGATGAGAGAGAATCATGGATCAGCTGCCTCCTTTTATCCCTGACCAGGAATTGAACTGAGACCTCCTGGTTCATAGGTCAACACTCAACCACTGAGCTACATGGGTTGGACTATCATCACATTTTTAGTCATTTCTTATTTAGCTGAATTTGATCTCTAAAAAATTGTGTGTGTGTGTGTGTGTTTAATTAAAAAAATTTTTTCCTAAGAATGGGCCTAGGAGAATGAAATTGCATTCTTGCATGCGTGGGAGGTAAACTTTCTCTACCCTCTTAGGAGATAAGGGGCTTGTGAATTAAACTGAAAAAATAAAGAGAAGCAAGAAAAAAAGACAAAGTTTATTTATGGGAGCCCAAATAAGTAGTTAGAATTTAGAGTTGATATGCCATTTTAATGGGGGAGGGGATGGAGAGGAGGGGCACTTACGGAATAACAAAAGACTTTTAGGAAAAGACAAATAGGTCTTTAGGAGAATAGATTGGGGAGGGGGGGACTGTCTTCTGACAATGTTTGATGCCTTATCTCAGTGCTGACTTCTCATCTCAGGTGATAAAAGTCAATCTCCCATTATTGGAAGCCTCCCTTTGAAGGGAGGGATTTTTGTCTCATAGTTCTTTTGGAAAACTCTGCTTTTTAGATGGTAAGGGGAGTGGGGTTCAGACAAAGATTTCTGCATCTGTTGATTTGTTCATGTCTTCAGCTATATAATTTTGATGCCACTGTGATATAAGGTGTAATCCTTTCACATGTTTGAAAGGACAGCAGTGTAGTTGATATAAAACACTTGTGTCATGCTTTGCTTCCTTGAAGTGTTTGACACTGCTCTTGCATTGCATTTTGGAAGACTGTGAAACTAGCCTGATTTATCTATTCCTCTGCTGCTTTAAGTGGCTGTGTTTAGGAGAGGGCATGGAAGAGAGTGAGGGATTGAATTTCCATAGGATTCTTTATTTGCTTTTAAAATATAATAGCTTAAATATATTGTGTTATCTTTTTCATAACCTAAATTGTAAATATGTTTTCTCCAAATTCTTAGTAGACCATGGCTGTATAATACTTCATCCTGTAGGCGAGGTTTTATTAGCCTCAACATCATTGATAATTTTTTGCTGCAGGGATGGCCTGTGCTTTATAGGATGTTTTAGAACCTTTCTGGCCTCTACTATTTAGATACCAGTAGTTCTCCCTCCACTCCGTCCCATGCCAGTTGTGACAATAAAAAAAAAGTCTCTAAACTTCATCAAATGCCCTCTGGGGGACAAAATCTCCCCTGGTTGAGAAACCAGTTACACATTTACTCCATTCTTCTATTGTTAGGAATACAAATTATTTTTCAATATAAGTAGCTCTCTGATGAATATTATGCACAAAGATTCTTCTCTTTTGATCTTTTATGGTGAATTTTACATTACTGATTTCCAAATATGTAACCATTTTTTCTATTTCTGTTTTGTTATAAAAGATTTAAAAATATGCTGATGGTTCCTATTTGTTTAATCTTAAATTAATACAACATTTATGTACAGTTTGGGTTATTTAAAATAACTTCTCAGAAGTAGAATATCGGGTCAGAGTTCTAATTATTATATAATCTAGGCATTTTTAGGATGCATTTCCGAGCTGGGATTGGCAAAATCACAGATATAGAGATTTTTTTATAGTCAGTTTATAATCCTTGCACCACATTGGTTGGTATAAAGTCATGCCTAACTGAGGCTTACCTGTTACTTTAATTTTGTAAATAATTTTTTAGATATATAGAAAGTCACAGGCTGGTACCCCTCTAAACTGGTTTTCTGACATTACTGTGGCGTATTTGTCTAAACTAAAAAGCCATTGTTTTTACTACAGTAGGTCCTCGGGTTACAGGTTACATCGGAGATCCATTCCTTCCATTCCTTCAGCGCAAATGTAATGCGATTTTTTGCCGTAAGTGGGAACCCACCTACATAAGCACCCACGTCATTCACATGGAGCACATACACAGCAGTAATGAAATGAAACAGTAAAAAAAATTTAAAAGAAAGACAATTCTTGACCTTTACTTGTGGTAAATAAATAATAAAAAACATAAAGCACATATGTATACACATTGAACTTTTTTTTAAATAAATAAATGGGAGATGGCGAGGTAACCGTGAAATGACGTACATCGAGTCCCACGTAACCCAAGGACTGTCTGTATTCTGTTAACCAAACTCCAGACTCTATATCACTATTTTGATTTTTAAAAAGAATAAAAAACACTTTAAAATGCATTAATCACTTAAGCCTTGAGATGAGAACCAGTTTTAGGCTATTGCTTTTGTTTGAATTCTGACTTGCTACATAAATTTGGTTATCTGGGTATATTAGGTATTTCAGTTTTCTCAATCCTATATAATAAAAGCCTTATATGGTAAGTGTCTGGTCATCTGTTGGCCGTTTAATCAAAGTGTAATATGCTAATGATATGCTAAGGTCACTTAACCACTTGCTATGATGTGCACTGACAACCAGTTGCTGTGACGTGCACTGACCACCAGGGGTAAGACTCTCTAACCGGAGGTGAGCTTGTTGCTGGGGTCCGGCTGATTGGGACTGAGTCAGGTTGGCCAAACACGCCTTGGAGCCCTAATGAGGTCCCTCCCTGGCTGGCCAACCTCTTGCATCCTTCCCCAGCCCTAATCTTGCACTGGTGGGGTCCCTTGGCTTGGCCTGCACCCTATCACAATCCAGGACTCCTCGGGGGATGTCCACAGAGCCAGTTTCAGCTGATCCCGCAGGCCAGGCTGAGGGGCCCCACTGGTGCACGAAGATTAGTATAACTAGAAGCCTGATGCACAGAGATTCATGCAAGAAAGGGCCTTCTTTCCCCTGGCACGGCCTTCGCTCCTGGAGCCGCCTTTCTGCCTTTGTTCGGGCCCCGAGCCACCTTTCCACCTTTCCACACTGGCTGCCCAGAGGCCCTGAACAGCTGGGGCGGTGCAGAATGCCCCGGTTACTTGGCACCTGCATATGCAAATTAACCCATCATCTTTGTTGGGTTAATTCGCATATTCCTGATTGGCTAGTGGGTGTCGTGAAGGTACAGTCAATTTGCATCTTTCTCTTTTAGTGTAGATACTCAATAGTACCAACTTCACTAAATTGTTGTTTGATGTAAATGATATAATGAACATCAATCTCTTAATATAAAGCCTGGCTTACAGAGCTCATACAAAAAAACTAAGCATTATTATTATTGCTATATGTGTTACTTTTTAGTCAAAAGAACAGAAACCCTTAGGAAAAAATCTTATCCTAAATCATTCCTGACACCACTTCATCCTTTTTGATAGGAAACAGATGGGATTGACAGATTGTGCTCTTTTTAAGCAAGGCTTGCCCAATGTCCATGTGGCTCCTTTAGAAAAGTGTGCAAGCTATAGAAGGGAGAATGGAAATTTTGTAGTATCTGAATGTCCTTTGTTGAAATTTTAATAATTTACTTTTTTTTTTTTTTTCCAGTACCCGGGTGTGCCGCTATTTTATTTTATTTTATTTTTTTTTAATTTATTTTTATTGTTCAGATTATTACAGTTGTTCCTCTTTTTTCCCCCATAGCTCCCCTCCTCCCAATTCCCACCCCAACCTCTGACCTTGCCCCCCCATTGTCCTCATCCATAGGTATACAATTATTGTCCAGTCTCTTCACACATCCCCAACACCCTTAACCCCCGAAAATTGTCAGTCCACTCCCTTTCTATGCCTCTGATTCTATTCTATTCTCAAAGGATACCTTTCAGCATTTCATATAATACTGGTTGGGTGGTGATGAACTCTTTTAGCTTTTTCTTGTCTGTGAAGGTCTTTATCCGACCCTCAATTC
>PVJC01044106.1:0-14227 GCA_004026665.1 Murina feae
AGGAAGGAAGGAAGGAAGGAAGGAAGGAAGGAAGGAAGGAAGGAAGGGAAAGGGAAAGGGAAAGGGAAAGGTGGAGGTATCAAGATGGCTTGCTTCACCCTTACCATTTCTTTCTCTGATTCCGGTTTACCCGTTCGTCAACTTCCCAGTGCTACTGCCACTACTGTAACAACGAATTGGATATCAGGTATGTTATGGCAGGGCAGGGGGGTTGCCTCCCTCCCGGGGTGGGAAGGCTTGGTCCCAACTGCCTAGTGTTTGAGGTGGGCACTCCAGGTGGGTTTGTACAATCACAGAATCACAGACTCGTATACAAAGTTCCAAGTTCTCCACTGTTCAACTCAAGCCACTGCTTGACTCGGCCCAAGAAGAGCATCCCAAACGATAGGGATTTGGAGAACTGAAGGAGTTAATTTATGAATTTTACATTGCTTGTCTGTTCAGTTGTGGTAAAATACGCAGGACCTAAAATCTACCATTCATGATAGTTAGTGCTTTCAGAGTGTTGTGCAGCCATCACCCCTATCTATCTCCGGATAATTTTTATCATCCCCAAGGGAACTCTGTCCCCATAAGCAGTTTCTCTACCCACTAATCTACTCTCTAGACTTCTGATCCAGTTACTACAATCCTCTCTCTCTCTCTCTCTCTCTCTCTCTCTCTCTCTCTCTCTCTCCCCCCCTCTCTCTCTCCCTCTCTCCCTCTCACTGTGTGGCCTTTTGTGTTTCACTTAAGATACTGTCTTCAAGGTTCATCCAGGTTGTAGCATGTACCAGTACTCCGTTCTTTCACATGGCTGAATAGTATTCCATTGAATGGATATACCGCATTGTATTTACCCTTCATCCGTTGAAGGACATTTGAGCTGTTTTCTACCTTTTGACTGTTGTGAATAGTGCTGCTGTGACCATTTGCGTACATGTTTTCATTTGAACACCTGTCTCCAATTCTTTGGGGCACGTACGTAGGAGTGGAATTGCTGGGTCGTTTTATAATTCTATGTTCCTGTTATTGAGGAACTCACTCAATAAATTGTTATTGGGCAACTACTCTATGACAAATCCTGGATTAGTTAAAACGATAAATTTTGTTATGTGGATTTTACCACAATTAAAAACAAAACAACAACAACAAAAAAAACTATAAAAAGGGTAGAAGCTAGATTCACCCTTAGCTATTTTTCATGTTTTTTTGTTTGGTTTTTGTGTTTTTTTTTTGTTAGTGGACCCCTGCACCAGACTGTGAGCCCCTCTGGGGAACAAGAGTCTACTTAATCTGTCCCTGGAACTCCAGTGCCCAGAAAAAAAACTATATATTCACTCCCTGCACCAACCCTGTGTGCTCCAGCGTGCCATGTTGGGGGTACAGCGGGGCTATAACAGAGGAGGTCCTTGAGCTTATGAAGGTCTCCCTCTAGTGGGAGGGCAGGGGGCAAACTAAACCATATGAGTTTCCTTGGAAGGCCCGACAGGGTGCTGTGACACAGAGGAACTGGAGAGAGGGCGCCTTCCTTCTACTGCTTGGTTCGAAGAACCCCTCTCTGAAGAGGAGATATCTGTACTGAGTGATGGGGAGGGGGCGCTTGGCTGACATCTGTGGAAGCGAGTCTCCGGTGGTGGAATAACCTGTAGGTTGGAGGGACAGAGTGAGTGCAGCACAGTGCCAGTGAGGAGAGCGGTCTCATATGCAAAACGATGCACACATACATTTATTTTATTTTTCTTCCTTTTTTTTTTTTTTTTTAGAAACGACCCGTGCTGTTCTTTCTAGCAACCCTGCTGCATCTCAGCTCCACCTTTACGGGGCCTCCATCTCCCAGGAAACCTCTCTGTGCCCTGGACTGCAAATGGGGAGGGTAGCGAATGGGGGCCTTTGAGGGATAACACCTGTCTGCCCAGAGTCATGGTGGGAAGGCGTTTCTGAGAGCCACACGGAGACGGGCTGAGCGAGGAGCTGAGTGAGCACCGGCGGGGTCCCCCGCCCCCCCATAACCCTTCTTCCAGACCCTTTTCAACCCTTCCCCGCTGTCTCCATAATAAAACGTACACTTGTTGAAATGGCCGGACGCTCGGTTATTCCACTCGCCCATCATGGAGAGTTAATAATTGTAGGGTAGCCCTGACCGGTGTGGCTCAGTGGATAGAGCC
The DNA here is from genome assembly GCA_004026665.1 of Murina feae. Taxonomy (NCBI): domain Eukaryota; kingdom Metazoa; phylum Chordata; class Mammalia; order Chiroptera; family Vespertilionidae; genus Murina; species Murina feae. Next base: position 2,148 of record PVJC01044106.1, read on the forward strand.
TTGGCCTGCGGACTGAAGGGTCCCAGGTTCGGTTCCGGTCAAGGGCATGGACCTTGGTTGCAGGCACCTCCCCAGTGGGGGGTGTGCAGGAGGCAGCTAATCGATGTTTCTCTCTTATCGATGTTTCCAACTCTCTATCCCTCTCCCTTCCTCTCTGTAAAAAATAAATAAAATATGTATTTTTAAAAAATACGTGTAGGGTGGCAGGGGTGCCGAGAATAAGGTGACCAGACGTCCCGCTTATGGCGGGACAGTCCCGATTTTTAACAATTTGTCCTGATTACTCTTGGTAATATTTTAAGTAATAATAAAAAAAAATAAAGCAAAAAAATACCGCCCCCCCCCTCCGGCCCCCGTCAATGGTGTACCGCTTTAAATCTGGTCACCTTACCCAAGAACCATGTATATCACACAATTCTGGAAACAACCTTAGAAGGGAGTTGAAGAAACTGGCTCAGAGGGTGTCGTGCAAAGGGCTGAGGTCCCAGAAAACCTGAGCGTGTTGTCCAGGATTCTCACAAAGAAATGGCCCAGTGGACTGGCCGTGGAGCACGAGGGTTCCCCGCCACCCTGGCTGCCACCAGCGACGTGGAACCGCTGGGTCCCATCCAGCCGGGTCGGGGGTCTCCAGCTCCCAGCCCGACCTCAACGCGCTGAACTACAATTCCCAGAAGCCTCTGCGGCAACCTCCTCCGCCTTCTCCGTTTCCGCTTCTCCCGCAAATAACAGGTGGCGCCAACTATTTACAAGCGCTTCCTAAGCACGGAGTCATCCCTGGACGTAGGCGTTTGGGTCACAATCTCTCTTTTTTTTTTTTAAATATAAAAAGTGCGTCTCCCGTTTCTCTGCCCCCTTCGAGACTACAACACCCAGAAGTCTTTGGGCCACGCTTGCGCGGGCCCTCCGCGTGAGGGTTGCCTTGGAGACGACGGGACGCCGGAAGCCTGACGACTGGGGCGGGGCCAGGCTGGAAGAAGGACTCCGATTGGCGGAGAGGCCACTGCGTCTGTTTAAAGACCTGGTCGGCGGCGCACGTGCGCGTCGCGTCGGCCCCGCGCGTTCTGGGGCCGTGGAGGCGGGCGGGCCCCGCTGGCCTCGGTCACCCGGGCGGTTTCGCAGGTAGCGCAGCGGGGAGGCCGAGTCCGCGCCCAGAGGCGCTCGGGGCCTGGTTCCCGAGGCCAGAAGCATGGGCTCAGAGAGCCCCGGAGGTGAGTGCGACCCCCCCGTCCGCCGCCTCGCCCCGGTTTCCAGGTGGATTCCCAGTCTCCGTGGTAACAGGCCCTTCTCGTTGGCTTGTGACGTCACAGCTCCCCCCTGCGGGGTGGGGAGAGCCCGTGGACCGTCGGGCTTGTGGAGTCTTCGCTGCGCCCCCTCCTCCAGGCCTCCGGGGAAGGGTGAACCGGCAGGCACCCCTTCACCCTCTCCGGGCCTCAGTTTCCCCTTTTGCGAAATGGTCTCTGGGAGCGCGGGCAAGGCACGCACGCCCCGTGCCTCGGTTTCCCCGTCTGAAATGGGGATGGAGGCAGGACCTGACGCGGAGTTTAAGGAGCCTGAGGACAGACAGGGCCCCCTTCCTCCCCCCCGGACCCGCGACCACCCCTATGCCGGCGTCTGTTTTGGGGGTTTGGACACCTGCCTCTCCGCGTCCCGGGCTCGGTGTGTGGAGCCTCCTGATCTGGTCGCCTGATCTGGTTGGAAGTGATGATGGTTTTGTGGGGTTTTTTTTCAGTGTTTTTTCCCCCCAGTTCTCTTTCAGGATTTCTCCATGGAGTGAGTTTAGGATGATCAGCCTCTCGAAGCGCCTTGGGCTGATCAGTGAGGCTGTCACGTTTATTAATGCTCTTCCTTCCTACACCCCAAAGAGGGGTCCTTGCTCGTCCCCCTTCTTAGGCTTCATTCCGTCACGAACCCCTTCCCCCCAAATGAACCGTGGGGTCCCCCCTCCCCGGAAACGGACAGCTGGGGAACACTGCGCTGTCTCGCTTCTTCCAGCCGCTGGGAGCTGCTGGCGTTGGGTTCTATGGACTGAAGGTGTGTGTCCCCCACCCCCACCCCAAGTTCATGTGCCGAAGCCCCAATCCCCAATGTGATGGTATTGGAAGATGGTATTGCACTGGGAGGTGATTGGGTTTGAATGAGGTCATGGGGGAGCCCCCCCCATCACCACCACCATGATGGGGTTGGTGCCCTTATAAAGGGGTGAAGCAGCTAGCCTGCTTGGCTTGGTGGTTGAGTGTCGTCCTATGAACCAGGAGGTCAGGGTTCGATTCTGGTCAAGGGTACCTGCCCGGGTTGCAGGCTCCATCCCCAGTTTGTGTGTGTGTGTGTGGGGGGGGGAGGGGGGCGTGCAGGAGGCAGCTGATCCATGATTCTCTCTCATCATTGATGTTTCTATCTCTCTTTCCCTTCCTCTCTGAAGTCAATATAAAAATAAAAATAGCCCTAACCGGTTTGACTCAGTGGATAGAGCGTCGGGCCTGCGGACTCAAGGGTCCCAGGTTCGATTCCGGTCCAGGGTTGCAGACACAGCCCTGGTGGGGAGTGTGCAGGAGGCAGCTGATCGATGCTTCTCTCTCATCGATGTTTCTAACTAGCCCTCTCCCTTCCTCTCTGTAAAAAAAAAAAAAAAAATCAATAAAATATATTTTAAAAAATTAAATAAAATAAAAATTAAAAAAACAACAACCAAATGCCATTTGCTGAGCCCACACGATGATGGCTCAGCAGACATTCTGCCCCCGTGTGACCCATTGTTAATCTCCCCGAGACCTGCCCGCCCAGGGATGCGCTGCCCTGTGTTACACTCGGGGACACTGAGTCACAGCGCCCCTCTCTGAGCCTCCCTCCCCTGGTCCGCCGCGGGGAAGGGGCCTGTGAGAACCCAGCACACAGTAGGACCTCAACAGAGGACCTGCGCTTCTGAGAGCCGCTGGGCGGCGGCGCTCGCGCGCCCTCTAGTGGTCGGACAGCGCACGTTTGGCGCCACCCCCTCCTGCAGTGGCTCCTCCAGGCACTGAAGCTGTGGTTCCCGAACTCAGCTCAGGCGCAGGTGGGACAGATGAGGGTGAGGGAGGCTGGGTGTGAGCCCAGAGGGCGATGGGGCTGTGACCGACGGGAGGGGGTGGGGCGGGGGGAGAGAGAGAGAGAGAGAGAGAGAGAGAGAGAGAGAGAGAGAGAGAGAGAGAGAGAGAAACAGAAACAGAAACAGAAACATCAATGTGAGAGAGAAACATGGACCGACTCCCTCCCGTACATGCCCCGGCCAGGTTTGTGCCCTGGCCGGGAATCGAACCCTCATTCCTGTGGTGCACAGGACGATGCCCCCGCCCGCTGAGCCACACCAGCCGGGGCTGTCCCATTTAAAAAATATATATATTTCATTGATTGTTTACAGAGAGGAAGGGAGAGGCATAGAGAGTTAGAAACATCGATGAGAGAGAAACATCGATCAGCCGCCTCCTGCACACTCCCCCACTGGGGATGTGCCCGCAACCAAGGCACGTGCCCTTCGACCGGAATCGAACCCAGGACCCTTCAGTCCGCAGGGCGGCGCTCTATCCACTGAGCCACACCGGTCAGGGCAAGGGCTGTCCCTTTTCAGTTTTGACTCCTAGCCGTGCTCCTGAGGTTACTGGCTCGTCCGCGCCAGGTCTGCGAGGAGGAGACGCTGTGTTGTAACACTGTGATTGCATGCACACACACACACGCACACGCCTTTTCCAAAGTCCACACTGAGGGTGTGCTCGGTAGACGGGCCTCCTTCGCAACGGGAGTGGACATGGCGTTCTCAGCCCCAGGGCGCCTTCCCTGCCCCGCCAGCTCAGCCTGGGTCAGTGACCCTGAATGGCGGAGGGTGGGGGCGGAGGCGAAAGGCTTAGAAAAGACAGACACGAGAGTGAAAGCTGGGTCTCCGGTTTTTCCAGTCCCCAGTTATTCCTCTCGAACACAAAACAGGAGTCTGGATCAGATCCAGACATAAGGCCTCTCCCGCACACTCTGCACTGGGGACCGAGACCTCCTGGTTCACCCAGGTCGACGCTCAACCACGGAGCCACAGCATCCGGCAGAGAATATGTTTTCTTTTCCACTGATTTTTTTTTCCAAGTTTCAAATATTTATTGATCCATGTAAACGCCAACTGGAATTGAACCCGGGACCCTTGAGTCCGCAGACGATGCTCTGTCCACTGAGCCACACCGGCCAGGGCCGCCTTGTTTTTTGTTTTTTTTTACTTCAAAATAAGATATGTGCGGTGTGCATAGGAATTTGTTGGTAGTTGTTTTCTTTTTAAACTATAGTCCGGCCCTCCAACGGTCTGAGGGACAGTGAACTGGCCCCCCTGTTTAAGAAGTTTGAGGACCCCTGGCTTAAGGTTCGCGAGGAAAATGGTTGGTGTTGTCGATGAAGTGCGTAACGGATCGCATGAGCAGGTCGGTTCGCAAGGACTTCAGGAAGCTGAGCCTTTGCGTCCGACTCGGACACCGTGAGGGCCCCGTCCCCAGGGGAAGAGGCCCGGGGGGAGGCCGGCCATCTTCTCCTCGTAAACCCTGTCGAAGGCTTCACTCTGGGCCACCGTGAGCTGGTTTTTCCAGTCCCCAGCGATTCCTGTCAAAGCACAAAACAGGAGCCCGGATCAGATTCAGGCGTAAGGCCTGTCCCGCACGCCCCGCACTGGAGATCGAGCCCCGCAACTCGGACATGCGCCCTGACCGGGAATCCAACCACGACCTCCTGATTCAAAGGTTGACGCCCTACCACTGAGCCACACGAGCCGGGCTGGTGTTCTTGCTGTAGATTGTGACCCCCTCCCCCCAAATCGGTCCTCTTTCTTTTTAAGTCTCCGCCTGTGACTGGCAGCATGGCCCTCAACGACACTACCCAGGATTTTCAAGAAAATTCGAGTTGCAGATCCCTTTACGGAGGATGCTGCTCCCTCGGGTCGCCCAGCGTGTTGTCCGGCGTCATCTTCTCTGCCAAGTTTCGCCCCAGCCACGCGCCCGTAGAATCCAGGCTGCCCATGGGACCTTCCCAGGCTGGGCAGCCCTCGCCCTCGTTCCTCGTGTGCGTCCCTGGGCACGTTTGGTCTTTGTCGTGGGGGGTCTCAGCTGGAGCTAAGTCACAGGTCTTTTCTGTCCTGTTTCTCTCCACTAAGGTCCTACGGTCAGGCTTCTCCTGGTGGAATAGATGCTCCCATTGTCCTATGCGAGGAGATGGTTGCTCTCCATATGGAGGGATCATACTACCGTGTTTTCCCGAAAGTAAGACACCCCCCCAAATAAGACCTATTTTACGGCTTTGCCTCTCGCTGAAATTTAAGGCACCCCCCGAAAATAAGACCTCCCGATAATAAGGCCTCCCCAGAACATAAGGCCTCCCCGATACTAAGGCCCCCCGAAGCTACCGTAACTGGACTCTGGGCCATAGCGGCGGGCGCCGCCGCGAAGCTCACTGTTGGCCGCAGCGTAGCTGGAGCAGAAGGAAGGGCGAGGTCTCTTAATCAGAGAGCCTGCACCGCCGCCTCCAGGACAAGTTGCCGCCTGCTGCTCGCTCTGCCCTGACGGAGTCTGGCTGACTCACAATTAGACAGTGAGTCGCGCGGGGCAGGAGTCAGGCACATTGTGTGGACACACAGGTAATACATTTTCTTTTTTTTTTTTTGGTTCAACAATAAATGTGTACCGTATTCTTCTTCGTGAAAAAATAGGACATCCCCTGAAAATAAGACCTAGCACCTCTTTGGGAGCAAAAATTAATATAAGACACTGTCTTACTTTCGGGGAAACAGGGTAGCACTGTGCGTGGAAACTCCTTATAGAAAGCTAGAGGCCCGGTGCACGCATGCATGCACCAGTGGGGTCCCCCAGCCTGGCCTTCAGGGATCACACTCCCTCCCCTTTGACTCCGGGTGCATAAGGAAGCTACTGCGTTGAGCATCTGCCCCTCTGGTGGTCATTGAGTGTCATAGCTACCAGTTGGACAGTTGAATGGTCGATGGTCATTTAGGCGTTTATATATGCAGATAGGAGTGTCATCTACACGAGGAGGAAGTGGGCAGGACCAGGTAATACACAAGGAATGTGTGGCTCACCCTAGCTGCTTTGGCTCAGTGGATAGAGCATCGGCCTGCGGACCAAAGGGTCCCAGGTTCGATTCCGGTCAAGGGCACAGGCCCGGGTTGCAGGCTCGATCCACAGTAGGGGGCGTGCAGGAGGCAGCCGATTCATGATTCTCTCTCATCACTGATGTTTCTATGTCTCTCTCCCTTTCCCTTCCTCTCTGAAATCAATACAAAAATGTATTTTTTTTTAAAAAAGTGTGGCTTGTCAGCAAGGCTTCTTGTGGCTGAGTTTTCACTGCAACCTAATGAATACCCCCAAAATGTCCCTTTAGCTTATAAAGTCCGGATCTGCTTATGGGATTCATTTCCCCTCATCCCGTGCCTTAGGGCCTCCGTAGAAGCCGGGAAGCGTTCACTGTCCGTTTCATCCACGTCTTCAAGTTAGAAACCTCTCTTACCTTTCCTCATGAAACACGCGTTGCTGGGATCTATGTGGATTTCGGGGACGAGGGAGAAATTGCTCATTTTATTGTCCTTCATGGCCTGGAAGGTGACATTCTGGAGGACGGAGTCCAGTTCTTCCGGGCTTAGCTTCGTGCCCAGGAATTGGGCGACCTTCTCTACACTGGCCCTGATGTCCTAGAAGGAGAGCCACGGCCGAGAAAACATGAAATCACAACAGGGGAAAAGGAAATATGGAGAGACAGGAGAGAGGAGGCGAGAGAAAAGGAAGGAAATCAGCAGGGACGTGAGCTCGTCATGTTCGCCCAGGAAATGCGCGGCCTGAGCAAGTGAGCGAGCGAGGAGAGGGCTATAAACAGATGCTCCTGAGAGAGAAGTGCAGCGTGAAGTCCCGGCGAGCCCCTTGCTTCTCATGCCGACCTCCACTTCCGATGAATATCGACGTAATGAATTGGTACCGGAATCCCTTCCTCTCGGTCGATCTGGAACACGTAACTACTTCCTACACCTGCTGTGACCCACGCCAGCCTCACCTGACACGTTATCCTCAACCGCATCGCCCCCTTGGTGCCGAGATATTTTTTAAAAAAATGGATTTTTATTGATTTCAGAGTGGAAGGCAAAAGGGTAGAGAGATAGAAACATCCATGATGAGAGAGAATCATGGATCTACCGCCTCCTTCCTGCATGATCCCACACCCCCAGGCAGGTGCCCCTAACCCAGAATCGAACCGTGACCTCCTGGTTCATAGGTCGATGCTCAACCACCTTGAGCCACAGCTGCCGGCGGTTCCCGGGGTTTGGCTGTAGAAGCGTTGACAGCCCCCCTGTACAGTATAGATGTTGTTAAGCACTCCCTCAGTGCATGCATTAAATGTTGTAAAAACGCATAGATTAGAAAAGCAGAGGGAGAACATGTGAGGTTAATAAAAATAGAAAGAAAGAAAAAGGCAACGACCCTCGTCAGTCCCATTTCCGGGAGCCGCTCTGATTGAAAGTGTCGAAGGGAAACATTGAAGAATGGAAGGAAGGAAGACGGCTAGGAATGGGGCTGGGGAGAGGGACATTTTGGGGGACAAGAGTTACCTGATGCAGCTCCTCATAGGATATCCATAGGAAATTCTCTCTTCCTCTCTTCTGCAGCCAGCCGCCAACGTGGTCAAACCATGAGCCAAATGGCACTGCAAGAGAAGCGGGGAGAGATGGCAACTCGTGGGTGACTCTGCGCTTCCTTCCCCGGGCAGCTCTGCTCGTGTTACCCACGCCTTAGGAATTTCCCTTTTCTCTATCCTATTTTTTTAAAAATATATTTTATTGTTTTGTCATGTGTTTTTTTTACAGAGAGGAAGAGAGAGGGATAGAGAGTTAGACACGTCAATGAGAGAGAAACATCCATCACCTGCCTCCTGCACACCCCCCTACTAGGGATGTGCCCGCAACCAAGGTCCATGCCCCTGACCGGAATCGAACCCGGGACCTTTCAGTCCAAAGACCGATGCTCTGTCCACTGAGCCAAACCAGTCAGGGCCATAAAAAATATATTTTAAAAAAATTCTCCCCTTCCCATGGCCACGCTATTCAGATGCCTGTAGCAAGTGATCCTGTCACCGGATGTGGCTGTCTTGTCCTGAATAGGGCATGTGATGAATAAGGAGCATTTGACGTCTCAGAAGTCCAACTTTTTTTTTGCTTTTGTGTTTTTTTTCTGTCGTTGAAAGGCAAGTCACACACGAAGATGTCAATAGTCAAATGTAAGAAGTTTTGCAATCACCCCAGGTAGGTTTGCTCTATTTTCTTTCTTTTTTTTTTAATATATTTTATTGATTTTTTACAGAGAGAGGACTAGAGACTCAGAAACTTCGATGAGAGAGAAACACCGATCAGCTGCCTCCTGCACACTCCCTACTGGGGATGTGCCTGCAACCAAGATACATGCCCTTGACCGGAATCAAACCTGGGACCTTTCAGTCTCCAGGCCGACGCTCTATCCACTGAGCCAAACCGGTTAGGGCGTTTGCTCTATTTTCCATCCCACCATCGACACTTGAGCCTGCCTCCTACAGAGTCTTAGCACCACCGTGTGAGTCAGATGTTTCGAAGGAGAGCTGTGTGAGCTGGATAACGACCCGCACCCCCATGGTATGAATGGGGTAAGCCCCCCAATCCTCCAAACGTGTTCTTCCCTTTGGAAAGGACCTTCGAGGATGTGATTACGGGTCCTCACGGGGAGAGAGTGTCTTGGACGACCCAGGTGGGAACCATGTAATCATAAGAGTCCTCATAGGAGAGAGGCAGGAGTGTGAGCATCAGAGAGCGGATGTGATGGCCGCAGAGCTGGAAGACGGGGCCCCGCACCAAGGAACGTGGGCGCCTCCGGGAGCCGAAGAGGCAGGAAGTGAATTCTCCGCCAGATTCTCAAGAATGGAATGGAGTCCTAGTCGGTTTGGCTCAATGGATAGAGCATCAGCCTGCAGACCAATGGGTCCTGTGTTCGATTCCAGTCAAGGGCACATATCAAGGTCTGGGCTCTGGTCGGGGCACCTGTACTAGACGACCCATCTGTGTGTTTCTCTCACGTCGATATTTCTCTCTGTCTTTTCCCTCTCTCCGACTCTCTCTAAAAATCAGTGGGGAAAAATATCCTTGGATGAGGATAAAAAAAGAAAAAGCATGGAATGAAGTCAGGCCCTCGCATTCATTCCAGTTTCTAGAACGTCATTTGGATTTCTGAACTCCAGAGGGTAAGACTTTTCTTTTTTTCTTTTTTTTTTTGGTGGTTGTCTGAAGCCACTCCATACGCTCCCAGCATGGAATCTCAGTGCGGTTTTGAATACACGCCTTTCCTGTGTCATGTGAGGCGAATTACCTTTCTATATGCGCACGGTACGTAGGAAGACGTTGCGGGAGCAAAGCGTGTTGGCCAAGAGCCCGGGTTGTGGGTTTCCTGACGCGGATGTCATGTTGTCAGGGGTTTGGTCGTATAAACCACGAGACAGACAGAGACCTGAAGGCACGGGGCCGGGAACCGCACCTCCTTTTAGGAGCTCGACTCACCGTATCCTCGGAGGAACCATTCGAAATACTCTTCAAGTGAGCTTGGATTCCTGGTGATTTTCAACGTCTTGTGGAAATGATAACCGGAAATAATCACATCTCTGGGATTTCTCACGATGTAAATGACCTAAAATGGGGGGGCGGGGGGGGGAGCGGGAATAACAAGAATAAATGTACCCATCTCCCCTGCTCCTGGATTTTGGTCGGTGGAGAAAAAAACCCCACTCCCATTGAAGTGTTTGGCTCTAAGTTAATCTGCTCTACTTCACCATTTTTTAAAAAATATATATATTTTATTGGTTTTTTACAGAGAGGAAGGGAGAGGGATAGAGAGAAACATCGATGAGAGAGAAGCATCGGATCAGCTGCCTCCTGCACACCTCCCCCTGGGGATGCGCCAGCATCCGAGGTCCATGCCCTTGACCGGAATCGAACCCGGGACCCTCAAGTCTGCAGGCCGACGCTCTATCCAGTGAGCCACACCAGCTAGGTAGGGCTCTACTTCACCATTTTGACAAAATTCACGGAGAACCCACCCCACGGCAGGCATTTGCTGAGGCTCCACAGGAGGAGCAGAGGCTCCGACTAGTAGGTCAGCTTGCTGCTGGGGGTCCGGCCAGTTGGGATTGGGTGAGACGGGCCAGACACAGCCCTGGGGCCCTCCCGAGGTCCCTCTCTGGCCCCAGGCGTGCGTCGGTGGGGTCCCTCGGCCTGGCCTGCGCCCTCTTGCAATCCAGGACCCCCTCGGGGGAATGTTGGAGGAGCTGTTTCTGGCCTGGTCCCTGCAGGCGAGGCTGAGGGACACCCCCACCATGAATTTGTGCACCAGGCCTTTGTATGAAAGTGACATTACGTCAGGAGCTCACCTTGGCCTTGGACGTGAAGAGTGACTCGGGGAAGAACTGCACGGGGAGGTGGGAGGTGTAGAAGCGCGGGTCTTCCTGCTTCTTGATAAGTTCAAGGCCTTCGAGGGTCTCTATCCAAGGAACACGTTCCCAGCTGACCACGGATTGCACCCAGCTGGGATCTCCCCTGGTGTGGATCAGATTGATGATCTCCTTTATCCAGTTGGTTCCTGGATAAGGAAGAACAGAGCGTTACCTCCTGCAAAGGGCCTTTGACCCCCCCACCGTGCCATCTGAAAGATAGTGTTATTTCGGTAAGGACGCCCATGTCCATCCATCCAACTGACCATTTATTTCTCATCTTATTTTTCTTTTAGTCACATTTCATTGATCCTTCATTCTTTTCTTTTTTAATATATTTTTATTGGCCCTGACCGGTGTGGCTCAGTGGATAGAGCGTCGGCCTGCAGACTGAAAGGTCCCGGGTTCGATTCCGGTCAAGGGCATGGACCTTGGTTGCGGGCACATCCCCAGTGAGGGGTGTGCAGGAGGCAGCTGATGGATGTTTCTGTCTCATGGATGTTTCTAACTCTCTATCCCTCTCCCTTCCTCTCTGAAATCAATAAAAATATATATATATATATTTTAAAATATGTTTGTATTGATTTTTTTACTGAGAGGAAGGGAAAGGGAGAGAAGCATCAATGACGAGAGAGCGTTATTGATCGGCTGTCTCTTGCATGCTTCCTACTGGGGATCAAGCCCACAACCTGGGCCTGTGCCCTGACTGGGAATTGAACTAGGACTTCCTGGTTCATAGGTTACTGCTCCACTACTGAGTCACACTGGCCGGGCCAAATCTGCACCCCTTTTTTTTTTTTTTTTAAATATATATTTTATTGATTTTTTTTTTACAGAGAGGAAGGGAGAGGGACAGAGAGTCAGCATCATCGATGAGAGAGAAACATCGATCCGCCGCCTCCTGCACACCCCCCCACTGGGGATGTGCCCGCAACCAAGATACATGCCCTTGACCAGAACCGAACCTGGGGACCCTTCAGTCCGTAGGCCGACGCTCTGTCCACCGAGCCACACCGGTCAGGGCCCGAGCCATTCCCTTTTTTTTTTAAAAATATATTTTATTGATTTTTTACAGAGAAGAAGGGAGAGCAATGAGACAGAAACATCGATCAGCTGCCTCCTGCACACCCCCACTGGGGATGTGCCCGCAGCCAAGGTCCATGCCCTTGACCGGAATCGAACCCGGGACCCTTCAGTCCGCAGGCCGACGCTCTATCCACTGAGCCGCACCGGCCAGGGCCTGAGCCATTCTCTTGACTAGACGTAGATATTGGCTTTCTGTGCCCATTGTTGCTCCGCCGCCTGTAGCAAGACCCCTGCTGAGTCAGCCATGAGAATCCTCCCACGCCAGAGAGCGACTGATGGTCCCGGCCTGGTAACCCGGCTCCCCACCTCCTCAGGTCCTGACCCGGCTTCCTCACCTGACTTTGGGTAGGACAATAGGATGACATCTGTATCCCTCACCACGAACTCCTTCTGCAAAGACCTCAGGTCTCTCATAGTGGTCGTGTGGAAAGGAATCCCTTCAATCCACAAGTAATCCGTAGCCATCCCAAGCAGCAGCCCTCTGAGCCTGGTCC
>PVJC01044107.1:0-14237 GCA_004026665.1 Murina feae
TTTGCATACAGCCGCTCTGATTGGCTGGTGGGCATGGCCTGTCTGATGGGCGTGGCTTGGCTGTAACAGAGTGAGGGTCAATTTGTACATTACTCTTTTATTAGATTAGATTGCATGCATTGGCTTACTGATCAACATGTGTGTGGGGGTTGTGATTGGGCACACTCATTTCTTCAGGCTGTTTATAACTTTAGTGGCAATTTTGTGCAGGGATTTGTCTGGACACACCAGACTATGTCAGGACAAGATGCATCAGATATGCTAAGATACAGTCCAATACCTTGGGATACAGACAGCTGATATCCTGGCTCTTTGTGATACTGTGACAGGTATCTGCCCTATGAAAAATAATTCTGATAAGTTTAATTTTGTGAGATGTTGATAATTGCATTGCAGTATTACTGAGTATATTGTTGACAGGTGGTAACTTTTGTTTTGTCTAGACTCCATGAGAATTGAATGCCCTGCTTATAATTTTACAAGACTGATGACTAGAAGAAATTTTCGCAGGCTGCCTCCTGCCTCCTGGCTGCACACATTTCAGACCTTTTTTCTCCCCATTATCTTGATACTGCCAGTACTGAGAGCTGTAGGGCATGGTCATACTATGACAAGCTTCTGATACTGAATTATGAATCACCCCACAGGGTGAGTTCATGTAGCAAGAGGTACAAGTAAGTATTCTGGAATCTGGTCCTGCACCAGGATGGCTAACAATGAGCTCACTCTACACAGGGCTGTTTGTGAACCACATAATACATATCCTACTAAACCCAAATGAAATGCATTCTCCACTGAAATTCTCCTTTGTAGAATTCCCAAAATGCTCACAGTTACTCCAGTGCCATCTGCCACAAAAGGAAGTGTGATGAAAGGGAAATCAGAGTGTAAAGAGGCAGTCTTTAAATTGCCTTACTGTTCCAAATTTTATATTAACATGTCACCATGTGAACATATTTTTGGAACCCCTCATAGAGCCTTGTAAGAGCCCCATGTAAATGAGTGTCCCTGAATTCTACAGTCACATTCATTTCATGGCAAACCCACCCCTGGTACTGAGTGATCTATTTAAATAATTCAGGAATGATCTCAACAGAAATAGTAGATGGATTGGATTTCAATAACATCTTACCTTTAACTATTTTTTTATTTCCCCCCTGAAGTATTACTTAAAGTTTATATGAATTCCATTTTTCATGTATTTTGTTATATTTCCACATATGCTCCTAAAAGGCAGTCACTATTATAAATCTTTTTTTCCTCCAATATACTTGAGTGCTTTGCATAGTCAATAAATATAATGAACTAATTAGAAACAAATTAACTAAAAGAGTAGAAAATAGACTACATATCTTTCTCCATTCACATTAAATGTATAACCATTGATATGAGAAAATTATGCGCCAAACATAACTGGATGAAATGGCTTGATTTTACAGTTTTTATTACAGTTGTATTTTTGTTGTTGGTAATCCTTACCCAAGGATATTTTTCCATCAATTTTTAGGGAGAGAGAGGGAAATATAGAGAGAAACATCTATGTGAGAGAAACACATTGATTGATTGCCTTCTGCACGAGCCCAGACCAGGGCCTGGGCTGGGGAGGAGCTTGCAACAAAGGTATGTACCCTTGACCAGTATTGAACCTGGGACACTTTGATCCAAACTGACTAGGGCTATAGTTGTACTTTTTAATATTTAGTAGGACAAGTCTATTCCTGTAGATTGGTTTTGTTTTATTTGTATTTTCTTTTTATTATTCTTGCATGTTTGCTTTACCCATATGAACTTTATCACGAATGTAGACTTGACATGGTGTCTTGAGTAGTCCAGTGAATGTGAAACAATATGAATATAAACAAAATGTCAACTCATAATGCACTAGTACCATCTTCTCTATGAAAAAAGAGACACAGAATCCCAAAAGGCAAGTAACTAGAAAATAATCATTTATGCAAGTGGAAAGTTAGGAGATGCCCTGATATTTTACTCTAGTTTTTGTGTTGTCTATGAAATTACACCTTTCCCCTACTATTGAAAACTCTTTTTTTTTTTTTACAGAACATATAATAGGACATTACAGGTAAGACAAATCTGTGAAATCTACAAAAAAAAAAGGCCAACAAAAACATATTTGCATAAGAGGATGAAGCAAGGTGCAGCTGATTCGATTGCTATTACTTATTTCATCCTCATTTTCCTCTTGTCCTGCCTTCTCTTTGTTGGTGTGAGCAAGATAGCAACTAAGCTCAATGTCAGATACTCAACTGTAATTATCACTAGTTGCTTCCTAATTCCTTACTTGCTGGTGTTTGGAGAACATATAAGTCAGTGGTTTTTGGTGAGATATGGTTTCAATTTTCCTGCTTCCTCAGACTGCAATTTATATGGAATGCATTTTATTTTGCGGGAAAATATTTAATTTATTCTGTTTACTTTTACCTGTGCAAAATAACTTAGTAGCTTTCTTCTTGGTTGTACCAACCAGAACTGGGAATTCTAAGAAAATCAAGTTAACAATGATGAAGATGATCTGGAAAAAACAGCATTCTTCTTTATTTTCTTTAGTCTCACCTTTTATTTTTTAAAGATTTTTTAAATCGAATTTTAGAGGGAGAGGAAAGGAGAGGGGGATAGAAACATCAATGTGAGAGAGCAACGTTGATTGGCTGTCTCCTGCACCCCACCCCCTCCAATCCCCCCACCAGGTATTGAGCTCACAACCCAACCAACCTAGCCACACCAGCCAGGCTAACCTCACATTTGTAGATGTTTCAAATGTTTGAAACTTTTTTAGATGTTTCAGTACTGGACAGTGGCTGATCAGTATTGGGAAGGAAAAGAAGAGCTATTTGAAAGTAATCTACTAAGACAAGGCTTTTTTTCAGTCACAAAAACACCATTTTTACTTGTTAGGTTATGAGAAAGTAAGTTGATTTAGAGATGTTTACTATATTCTACTTCGAAGTTTATGTTTACGACAGGCCCATTCTTTGTGATCATTGTCAGAATCTAATTCTATATTTTTAATTCTTCAGAAATAAAAGACTATTAATACATTTCATTAAAAAATTAGAGACACAGCCTATGCATTTGAAATAGATGGAAAAGCCTGAAACAACACTCCAAAAATTGTACAGTTTCCTTTCATTTTTCTAAAAACTTATTTATGAAATATTCACAGCAGAATTTTTGTCTTGCACATTTTGAATTATGAATGAAAAATAAGAACCAGTAGCGTTTGGTTGCAAATTCCAACTTATTTCTTACCTTTTTAAAGTAAGTGCACTCTTCTAATTAGTATTATTTACCAATGAATTTTTTATATAACAGTTTCATTAAGATACTATAAAATTTACCTTTTTATAATGTGCAATTTGTTGGTTTAGATATATTTGCAGAGTTATGAAATCATGATGCTAACTAATTTTAGAACAATTTCATCTCAAAAGGAAACCCCATGTCCATTAGCAGTTACTCTGCAATCTTCCTTCCCTCTGTTCTGTGGAAGCCACAACTTTTCTCTCTGTCACTGTAGATTTGCCCACTGTGGATATTCTCTATAAATGTAATGTGTGCTTTTCTTTTTCTTTTTTATTTTTATTTTTTTGGTGATTGGCTTATTTACTTAGCATGATGTTTTTAAGGTTTATTTCTGTTATAGCATGAATCAGTATTTCATTCCTTTATATTGCTAAACTAGGAGCCCGGTGCACAATATATTGTGCACTTGGGGGGTCCCTCAGCCCAGCCTGTACCCGCCCAACCTGCGGCCTGCCACCCATCCATCCGCCCCACCCACCTCACACACACCACCCGTCACCTGCCCACCTGCCCACCTCACACACACTGACCTGTCACCTGCCCCATAGGTCCTGCTCACCCTGCCACCTGCACTGCACCTGCCTCTGGGGTTCTGCTGCCGGCCTCCATCTTGGCTAAGTTAATTTGCATACAGCCACTCTGATTGGCTGGTGGGCATACCTTAGGTATCCTGTAGAAACAGTCAATTTCATATTACACTTTTATTAGAGTAGATAATATTGTATTGTATAGATACATTTGTTTACCCATTATTCAGTTAATTGACATATGGGTTGATTTCACTCTTTTATTACTATAAATCACTAGAGGCATGATGCATGAAACTCATGCAAAAGTAGGCCTTCCTTCCCCAGGCTGCTGGCACTGGCTGGGACCAGGCTTCCCTCACCCAGAACCTAGGCTTCCCTTGCTGAGGGAGGCTCTCCCTACCCACTGCAGCCCGCTGGTCTATGCCCTGGGCCTTCCTCTTTGGAGTGATGGTGGATCCCCCCGATTGATCATGACACTGGGCAGTGGCCTGGGCCTCCTCCTGTGGGAAGATCATGGGGTGGTGGGTGGCCCCTGACCAATCACATCACACCTGCCTTTGCTGGCCTGGCGCCAGTGGGTTTCATAGCGTGGTCCTGGATGGTTGTTCCAAGCTGTTTGGCCCTTCAGTCTATTTGCATATTATGCTTTTATTATGTGGGATGTTCTTATGAACACTTGTGCACAGGTGTGTGTGTGTGTGTGTGTGTGTGTGTGTCTTTCATTTCTCTGGTATATATCTAGGAGTAGAACTGCTGAGTCGTAGAGTAACTATGTATATAACTTTTTGAGGAACTTTCAGACTTTTCCAAAGCAGCTGCACTGTCTTACATTTCTTCCAGCGTTGTAAAGCATTTCATTTCTCCACATAATCGGCAACACATGTGATTATCTGTAATTTTTATTTTCACTGACCCAGCGTGTGCGGTATCTCCTTGTGGTTATTGTTTACATTTTCCTAAACACTAATGATGGTGAACATGTTTTTTTGTGTGCTTATGGTCTTTTATATATCTCATTGGGGAAAGAGCTCATGCAGGTGCTTGGCCCTGTTTGTCGATTTTATTGTTTGTTCATTAGTGAGTTGTAAGAGTTCCTAATATTATTCCTAAATGCCAATTGCTTAACAGATATTTCGTTGGTAAATGTTTTCTCCCATTCTCTGTGCTGGTTTTCCTTTCTTTATGGTATCCATTGAAGAAAAAACACTTTTTTAATTACGAAGATGTCTTCCAATGTTCTGTTGCTTATGTTTTATCTAATAATCGTCTAACTCCAGATAACAAAAGTTCACTGCTATATTTTTCCTAAGATTCTTATAATTTTAGCTCTTACATTTCTGTCTATTATCCAATTTACATGAACTTCTGTGTATCATGTATGGTAAGGGTCTAACTTCATTCTTTTGCATGTGCATATCAAGATATGTCAGCACCATTTGTTCAAACAACTGCTGGTTTCCATTTTATTGTCTCCGCACGAATGTAAAATATCAACTGACTGTACATGCAACAGCTTATTCCTGGACACAGAATTTTTTCCCACTCATCTGTATGTCTAGTTTTATGTTAGTATCACTCAGTTTTAATTTATCTTTATAGTGTGAATTGAGAAATATGACTTCTTTAACTTTGTTCTTTCTTTTAAAATTATTTTTGGCTATTATAGATCACTTGCATTGCAATATGCATACATAGAAGGTCTATGTCAATTTCTGCAAAACAAAAAGTGGCTAGGGTTTTGACAGGGACTATATTGAATAGATCAATTTGAAATATATTTTAATCTTAAAACTATGAAATATTCTCATTCATGAATATCAGCTATTTTTCCACTTATTTAGATCTTTGTTTTTTTCCCCCAATAAACTCATTCCTAAGTATCTTACTGTTTGAAGTTCTTATAAATGGAATCATTTTCTTAATTTTATTTGTTCACTACTAATTCCAGTGATTTCTGATACTAACTATTTAAAGTTGGGCAGAGAGAGAAACATTCATCAATTGCCTCCTGTATACACCCCTACCTGAGATCAAATCCACATCGTGGATAAGTGCTCTGACCAAGAGTCAAATTGGTGACCTTTTGGTGCATGGGTTGATGCTCAACCAACTGAGCCACACTAGCCAGGGCAAAGTGCTATATTTCTTATTACAATTTTATTTTATTATGGTCAAAAGATGCAAATACCCAAAAGAAAAAAATACATAGCAAAAGGAGAGACAAATTGAACAAGATTCTGGAGGGTCCCAAATGCTAAGCTTCATTGTGTTGCAGTCGGGCATATTACCCTCCCAGCACATTGATGTGTGGCAATAAGCAAAGTATTGCCAACCAGGGAAGCTAACCTGAGAGTCTTTTTGGGTCATTACCTGGGCATGATTGATTGAATCATATGCCATGGTTGAAGTAAATCAACCTCTTCCTACCTATTGAAATTGGGTTAATGTCACATGACTCAGAGCCTCAGTCCTCTACTTGTATGGTGGTTCTTTTTTGTTGTAGTCTCATCTTGAGTCATTTTGTTAACATAGACTATCTGGAGCCCACCAAGGGCCCCAGTTCATTAACATAAACTGTCAGAGACCATTATGAGGGTCTCCTATCACTCCAGTGAATTCCAAGGATTTAGAGGGTACCTCTCAGAAACTGAGGATATAACTAGCCACATTCTTTATTGCACAGGACTAGTATATAGAAATATATTTTATTTTTGTATATTCATTTTATATTCTCCATCTATACCTAGTGTGTGTGTGTGTGTGTGTGTGTGTGTTGCTTAGAGTTTTCTATATACCAAATTATATCATCTGTGAAGAGAATTCTACTTTTCATTCTGGCTATTTCCTTTTTCCTGCCTAATTGCTCTTTTATGAACCTTTAGTATAGGTCATATAGAAGTGGTGAAAATGGATCTACTTATTTTGTTACTGATCATAAGGGACAAACATTTTTTCATCATTATATATATTACTGGTGGGTTTTTTATAGACAGCCTTTAACACATTGAGGAAGTTCTCTTATATTCTTAGTTAATGTTGAGTGTTTTTAATAATGAAAACATATTGGATTTTGTCAAATGTTGTTTTTTTTTCTGAATATGCAGATATGATCATGCGTTTTTCATCCTTTGTTCTGTTTATGTGGTATTTTACATTGAGTGATTTGGGGATGTTACACCAAATTTGCATTCCTAGAATACACCTCACTTTGTCAAGATGTATAATCCTTTTAAAATTTTCTTATTACTTATAATTTACTTTGATGCTTTTACTTAATTTGTTTTGTTTTGCTTTACCACTCATCACTCTTGCACAAACATAAAAAGGAAAATATAAGGGGAATCAATCCGTTAAGATTTCCCAGCCTTTGTCACATTTAAGCTGTTTCTTCTGAATCCTTTGACTCAGAATCTCTGATGTCTATACTTTCCCACACCACGACTTCTCCATCCGACTGAAGTGCTGGCAGTGCAGCATTTCCTAAACGAACCCCAAAAAGAATGAAAAGTCTTCAGCAGTGGGCTCTTGAGCTGGTTTTGAGAGTAGGCATAGCTAACTTATTTTTAATACCTGCTCCTGGAACAGTACTAAACATTTCTGGTTTCCCGCCTCCCATGACTTCTCTTTGCAATCATTTGGTTTCTAAGGGTAAATAGAGTCTCCAGAACTTTCTTCTGACAACCATTCTGCAAGTTTCTTCCTAGTGCTTTTTTATTAAAAGACAAAACATTGGTCACTTTTCAGTGTACAGTACTGTAATTTTGACTATTTGCACATTGTGTAACAGATTGCTAGAACTTTTTCATCTTTCAAAACTGGAAATCTATATCCCTTGAATAATTCCCCTTTTCCTCCTCCTCTCAGTTCCCAGTGATCACAATTCTGCTCTTCATTTGTAAGAGTTTGGCTTACGTAGGGATCTCATATAAGTGGGAATTACACAGTATTTGTCTTTTTGTGGCTGCCTTATTGCCCTCCAGGTTCATCCATGTTGGAGCACATGACAGGACAGGATTGCCTTCTTTTTCAAGGCTGAATATTATTCTGTGCTGTGAGTATACCACATTTTTAAAAACCATTCATGCCCTGACTGCTTTGGCTCAGTGGATAGAGCATCAGCCTGCAGACTCAAGGGTTCCAGGTTTGATTCCCGTCAAGGGCATGTACCTTGGTTGCAGGCACATCCTGGGGGAGGGGGATGTGTGCAGGAGGCAGCTGATCGATGCTTCTCTCTCATCGATGTTTCTAGCTCTCTATCCCTCTCCCTTCCTCTCTGTAAAAAATTAATAAACATATTTTAAAAAATAAAAAATAAAATGAAAACCATTCATTCCTTGAAACATATTTGGGTTGTTTTCACCTAAATAATGTTGCGATGAACATGAGTCTGTAGATATTTCTTTGACATCTTGTTTTCAATTCTTTTGGATATATAACCCAGAAGTGCAATTGCTGGATCATACATTTTTAACTTTTGAACAAACTCTATGATGTTTTCTTTAGTATATGCATCATTTTACAATCCCACCAACAGTACATAAGGGTTCCCATTTCTATACATTCTTGTCAGCACTTACTATTTTCTGTTGTTGTTTTTTTTTTTTTTAAGTGTGTATCCTAAAAGGTGTGAGGTGATATTTCACTGTTTTATTTTTCAGCAACACATTGTCTTTCATAAACAATATGAGCAGAACTTAGGCTCAATGTCAGGGCCAATTAGCCTCATATGCCCAGAGCCTCTAGATCAAGCATGTCAAACTCCTAGTCCGCAGGCTGCATGTGGCCCACAACAGATATTTTTGCCATCCAGCTAACATAAATAACAGTATGTAAGAAATGCTTTAAAACAGATTTTGTAACTTAATTTTTACAATATCCTGTTATACATAATTATTAATAACGAACTACAACATTTGCTAATGACTGATTACAATCATCGTGTTGCATTCATTTCCCTTATGCACCTTACGCACAGGCACACCATTTCTCTTCACTAATACTAGCAAAAAATATTTTAGCAGCTGATTGCCACGTCATTAGTCTTGAACTGACTTGTTTAGTGTGGGCAACAGGAAATATTTCACTTTCAGAGAACAAACAAAATAACTTTATTTGTGTTATGTTTATTAATTTGTGCAGTTATTCAGTGTCTGGTAACTTAATGTTCAAGAAAAAATATTAATTTTATTAAAATGTTCTGTTATTCTATGTTACCGATTACTCATTGACTTCAGCCCTTTGTATTCAACATGTCTCTATCGAAATAATCCTACGTTTCTATGAAAATTGTTTTTTTTTTTTTTTTTTGTGGTCCACATAAACTTAAACCTTGTTTATTGGACCCATCTTAGCCTTTGAGTTTGACATGCATGCTCTACATACATCATTTCTAGATTGTCCTGGTTTATACTAAGGTGCTTAGAGATGGAATACTTATTTATATCCTGCTTTGCCTCTTTCTAAGTACACAATCTTGTGATAGTTACAGAACTATCTGTAACTCAGTTTTTCATCTGTAAAATGGGAACCATATGCCTCATAGGATGGTTTTGAGTATTAAATGAAATAATATTAGTATATGTAAAGTTCTCAGAACCACATCTTGCACAAAATAATGTCCTATAAATCTAAGCTCTTAGTAAAATTATTTAGACTTTGATATAGTTGTGTTTTCAGAGTGTTGTTAAGTAAAAGTAGGAAATTCACATTACAGGTTAGGATACAGAGAATTATACTTAATTAAAAAGGCATCACCAGCATAGAAGAGGTATTCTCTGTCAGAATTATGAAAGTCAGGAACAAAGTGTCATCACGCTTTTGTTTTAGTGGGTATGGCATCTCTGTTGAAGTAGATGTAAAGCCTGGATAAAGTTAGCAGAAGTTTCTCTTAGATTCAGATAACATTTTAACTATCAGCCTTTGTTCTTCAAATAATGTTTTTAATAGTTCCACATTTTATAGTTTTCATAGATATTTTCAGAGAGAGAGACTGCTTCAAGAATTATCAAGATTTCGAATTAGAAGTCAGGGGCAGTTGTTTTTTTTTGTTGTTTTTGTTTTTAATTTTAAATCTAAAACCCAAGTGAAAATTTTTGTGTAGCACAAAGGAGTTTCTCATAATAATGAACAAAGTAAACTGATGCACAAAATAGATCCAGAGATATAAAAGCATGGAACAGTCTGTGAATCTCAGAGGGAAGGGTGAGGGAGATTAACCAAATAATTTATATGCATACTAGAGGCCCAATGCACGAAATTTGTTCCAAGATAGGCCCTTGCAGCCCCAGCTGCCTCACAGCCGTCCCCCCCCACCGCCCCACTCCTTGCCCACTGGCCATTCCAAAAGATCGTTCCACTGTCCAGTCTAATGAGCGTATTAGCTTTTTATTATATAGTATATGCATTATCCATGGACACAGACAGTAGTGTGGTAAAAACCTGGGGAGAGGGTGGGAGCAGGGTGAAAGAGGTTAATGGGGAGAAAAGGGGAATATTGGTAATGCTTTTAATAATAAAGATAAATTAAAACAAGATAAATCAGGTGTAAACAAACAAATAAAAAAAGGAATTACCATAAGAATTGACCAAGCCTGTTCTCCACCACCCACCCCATCTACTCAGGTTCATTAGGTAATATCATATTTGAAGAAAGTGAAGGTGATAAAGTAATCAACTAATGACACCAAATGACAAAGATAATTTAAAAATAATAAAACTACTTTATGTTCTAAAAGTGCATCTATGAAAATTACAAATGGTCCTTGGCAATGATGGAAGGCCTTGAAGACTTCTCAGCTTTACAAGTTGAATTATTTCTTTCTTGGTAACTGCCAGGTCTCCCTGGGCTTGGCATAGTGCTGACGCTTAGTGACTGCTCCATTAATTACCTCTGAATGAATATGGGGCTTCCAGGGTAAAAAAAAAAAATCTGACAACAAGAGGATGATTAATGAGATAAGAGAAGGAAGCAATGTTGTATGCTCAGCTTACCCAGCAAACCTCACACAAATGGTGGTAAAAATGTAAAAGCCATATACTATATATCTCATATTTAAGAAAGAAACTGAAAATGTTAGCTGAGGATGAATATCAAATTAGATGGAAGAATTTTGTTGGGAAATTCCAGCCAATAGAGACCAAGGCAGGGTAAAATCCTAAATTGAAGCAAGGTATATGGACGGTTTCTGTGTACTTCCTAGAATAAGCTGTCTTAAAATTCACAAAGAAAATCGATATTGGCTTGATTCTTTACAGGAAACAGAAATGTGTACCTTATTCATCTGTAAAGATAAATAAAAAGAAACACCAAAAGCACTAAAATTTAACTCATTTGGGAAAAGAAAAATAAACAAGCAAAAAAGGCATTTAATGTAAAATTGAAATTTAGAGATTGAAAATGGACAAAATAAGATATTAAGAACAACACCATGAACAGAAAGAAAATAAAATCCAATAAATTACAGTAAGCCTGACACCAAGTTTTCAAAAAGCAGTCCTGCAATGAAGAAAGTTACTTTTACAGAAAGGGGATGAGCAGGTAAGGGATGAGACCAGGGTAGCTCAGAATTGTGGCAGGTCAAGGGCATAGTAAACATTTTGTTTTTTCAAGTAAAAAATAAAGTAATTTAAGGGAAATTTACAAGCATTTCTGATGGCAATAATAACTTCTTTAAGCCCTTAAAAGGCAAAAAACCAGAGAGAGAAAAAAACACTTGGCAATGTTGGTGTGAAAGGAGCTCTTGGGAACGAAAGGGAGAGAGGAAGGAAAATACCGTAAATGAATTCTTTATTGGGACTTTTCTGAGGAAGACATTAAAAGAGCCTCAATTCTCAAATGATCTCTTAACAAAGACAGATCAGAGATACTAGAAATGCCAGTATATGCAAGGTATGTTCTATACGTAATTGAAAAACTAGATGAAGACAAATAACTTACACTGATCTCATCCCTCCCAGGTTTTTTTGTTTTTGTTGTTTTTTGTCAAGAAAATGCCTTTGTTCCACCTACTCTTAACCTCTCTCTCCAACATGGCAGCTGTTTGCAAGTGTCTTCTGGCCAGGTTCAGTATGGACTAGTTCATACCCGGTGAGAGGAACACGATGACAGCTGACCATTTGCCTCAGCATCCCAATCGAGGCCCTGCTTTTCCCTTTGCTGTGTGTTCTGTTCCTGTTTCCTCCCTGTCTTCCAAGTTCCAGCTGCAGGCTCTCTGCCCATGTGCACAGCCACTGGCCTTTTGGACTTTAGGATCTCCCTTTTTCTGCTCCATAGAAGTGTGTTCACTTGAGATCTATTGCATATCTGGTCCATGACTTTGTTTGCCCAGGTCCTGGTCCTCCCTGTTTTATGGCCCCAGTATCTCTCAGATTCCCCAGGCCCTCGCTGCTAATGACCTGTTGAGAGAATTTTAAAGGAACTCAGGGGTGAAATTGTGGAGTCATTGGCATAAATATGCAAACTGCCATCAACAAGCAACTCTGCCACGGAAACCCTCAGCCATGAGAAAGAAAGTTTCCCCGGAGACCAGAGAGTTACAGACCAGTGACTCTCATTCTCTGCTGGGTATACGGGTAGGATTTGTAACAAAGGTTTACTCCACTGATCGCCGAAGCCAGTGCTTCTGAGACTTTTCCAAAGGGGACTTCTAATGGCTGAGTGAATTAAACAGGTACACCCTGAGTGTTAAAGGTTCACCCTAGGCATGATTTGAAGAAATCTGCTACAAGAACAAAATGTGTTTTAATTTTTTCATTTTATCTGTGGCTTTCATGTGAACCTTGCCTTCTATTCTATAATAATATTTTGGGAGATAAATTCTGCTTTGGACTTTTGTTCCTGAAAAAAAAAAAAAAAGATGAACATGAGCTGTTCACTCCTTCTCTAAACTTAACCATAAAGAGGTTAGAGCGCAGCTCAAATCTGAGAAATGAACACAAAAATGTTAAGAAACCTTGAACTGGCATGTATGGAGAAGGAATGAGAGTTTCAGTAGCTTGGGGTAGAGGTCAGCGAGACACAGCATTGGAAGATGGATAGGGGTGGTTTTTAAATTCTGCTTTTGCTTTTCCTGCACATTGAGTTAGGCAATCATCCCTGACTCCATCATCTCAGCAAGGACTCAGGCCACCTAGTATTAGTGGGTATTATCAAGCAATATAAAAAGTCTGCTGAGGCAAGTAGGTGATGACCAATGGCATGGCTGACTGCCCCCAGGCATTTACACCTCCATCCCATTTTCTTCCTTCTCCTGGGCTACTGGATAATTTTTAAAGAGGCTGCCCTCCCCAATGCTGCTTTTTTCAATAAGTTAAAAAACCGGTTTTTAATTGGCAACAGTGGCAATGGTAAATGCCCGCTGTGATGGAATCTTCCCTGGGGCTCATGCCTTCACTTCTTCTGCAGCTCATTAAGACGAACACAAACTAGTGATGGGTATTGGCCCTTCTCCCTTACACCTTACTTGATGTGGTAGCTGATATATATAGGGGAACATGAACCCAGTGATCAAAATAACTAGACATTTGAGGATTCCAAAAAGGACAACAAACCATACAATATGGAGGAGAGTTACTGGAACCGATAAATTATGAATTACAATAAGCATAATAATATGCTTAGTGAGCTATAGGAGGATATGAAGCAGAAAACTTTATACTCAGAATCAAGCAGAAATGTTAAGTCTGAAAAAAGAGTAGAAGTGAAAATCAAGAACACAATAGCTGAGATAAACAGCAGGATGGATACAGCTGAAAATGAATCAGCAAGCTAGGACAGATTGAAGAAATCTGTTAATGGGTGGCAGACAAAATTAAAGAGCAAAAATTAATACAAAAGTTGAGAGAGAGAGAGAAAGAGAGAGAGAGAGAGAGAGAGAGAGAGAGAGAGAGAGAGAGAGAGAAAGTAGAAGTAGTTGATAAGGATAATAAGAGTCTCAGGAAGAGACAAAAATATGTTTTCAAATTCTAACTAGTTGACAACATTTTTTCCCCTGAATCTTATAGTAAAGTTGATATCTCAGGTAGATTCACTACATTAATCCTACATATATATATCAACCTTTACTACAGAAATATGAGATGGAACGATATATTAGTTTCACAGCATATGTCTGCATATGCATTGATATCGGAGGGAAAGTGAGGTGCTGGAGGCCACGATGTGTAAATGAACACTTGAACAAGGAGAAGCCAGACAATTTTATTTATTTTTACCTAAAATTGTTGCCAAAGATTTACACCAAATGCAGTTTCTAGTATTCTAACAACTTCTTAATAGAATGGTATTGCTCAGACCTGGTTGATTTACATAGGAGAAGAAATGAGGAAGTCAACATACCAAAATATAAGAAAAATTGGTCATTTCTTTGGTTCTAGAAGTCCCTG
>PVJC01044108.1:0-14227 GCA_004026665.1 Murina feae
TGCTGACCCCATTGCTCTGTGCTCGGAGGGGACCTGAGTCAGTTGACATGGGCAGTGGGAGGAGGGGGAGCTAGTGGCCCCCATGTCTCCCTCTCCTGTGGCGTAAAGCGGCCACTCGCAGGAATGCATCTCAGGGCTGGAGGGCACATGTGGGTAGCGAGTAACTTTGAAACTTGCTGCTTTAATTTGTGAGAAGGTTAAACAGCTAATGAAGACTATGTGCTTATAGGCAGCCCCTGAGGAGTAGGCTTCCTCCTTCATAGCAGATGCTGTCTACTTCCAACACTGACCCGGGAGCATATGGGAGCAGTACACTTAGTGTAAGGTTAGTCAGGGTGAGTGGAGTTTATTATGACGTACAAAATGTTCCAACATTCTCATGCGTCAGGTTCAGGATTTACTAAGATTTCCTGATAGGTAAAGAAATCCTGTGTTTCTGAATCTGTAGAGATAGCTCTGGCAAATGTAGAAGTTTGAAACAAATTCAGAAGCAACTTAACAGTAGAAAATTGGTAGAATCTAGCAGAAAAGCTCCCTTAGCAAACTTAGGACACTTTCTCTGTCCTCGGTGTATCAACAAATACGTATTGACTACTTACTATACCTAGAGCACTATCTTATGTCATTGAGTGTTTACTCACTTTTTTCTCTGACATAGCTTTTAAAAAACACCTGTTTACAATGTTTCTTTCAGAAAAACATTTGAGGATCTTGCCTATTTTGTTGTTTGCTCCCTGCTCCCCCTTTCCTTCCTGGTGCCTTTTTTAGAAAAAGACGAGGCTTGTAAAGGAGGCAATTACCTTTTAAAGGTAGAATTCTGATGCAGTGGGGCTGCCTATTCGGCTCCAGTAGAATGTGATATGTCTAACGTATCTTCCTATATAATAAAAGGCTAATATGCAAATTGTCCCCTTGACACAGAGTTCAACCAAGGAGTGGGCCCCTCCCTGCAGCCAGCCTCCCACATTCCCTCCCCACCACCCCTGGCCGGACCCCACCTGTGCACAAATTGGTGTACTGGGCCTCTAGTTGGGTTATATTTGCCAAGCTGCTATATTTTAGGAATTCAAAGACCTATGACATCTGTGTCAGTCAGGGCTCAGTGAAAGGAACATGGCCATTAGGAATTAGATATTAAGAGATTTACTAAAAGGAACTGGCTTTCATGGTTGTGAGGTCTGGCTAGGAGAGTCTGCCCTCTGTAAGGCAAGCTATCGGGAAGGGCAGGGTGGGACTCCAGAAATGGGGTGAAGCCACTCTTTTAAGCAGAAATTTCTTGCAGGAAGACTCCACTCTGCTTTTTTAAGACCTTTGGCAGATTGAGTCAGGCCCACTGGGCCGTCTAAGCGAGTCTCCTTGGTGGAGTCGGCGATGCACTCACCATCACAGCAGCGGTGCGTTTGGGTTTGAGTAACTGGCTGTTCCTGCCCACATCAAAAGACTCACGGAGCACAGTGCTTCCTTCCCACTATTGGGTGCTTACCCACTAATCCCGAAAGCTGGCAGGTTCCTGAGGTGAGTGCTGTGCCGACACCAGTCAGGAGAGCCTGCCAAACCCGCCCGTACAGCCAGGCCGCTCGTCTGCCCTGAGCCTGTGAAGGTGCAGCGTGGAAAGCGAGGTTGGGCTCCTCCACAAGGACTCACTCCCTGAGTACTTCTGTGTGTTCAATAGATGAACTTCCTTTGGTGTTCCTTTCCCTCACTTTCTCTTCAGTGCCATCTGGCTTTTAGGCTCCATAGTCTCAATTCTGCACTTGCAAAGCCCCGGGTTGTCTTGCAGCCCCTCCTACTGTCCCCATGGCTGTGGGTTTTGTTAAGTGGCTTCTTCTAGAAATGCTCTTAGCCAGGCCTTTGTGGTCTCTCCTCTCCTTTACTTCTTCACTTACTTTTTTTCCCATTTCTTCCTCCTTGACTGTCCTTTATAGATGTTTAGCTATTGATCAGGTTCTGCTTTTATTTCTTCCTATCTTCTGGTCTGTGTGGTGTTGTCTGTTCTTGCAATCTCTCTCCTGGCCCCTGTGGTGGGTGACTGAGCCCCTGGGATGGTCTCCCATGGCCCCTGTGGCGGGTGACTGAGTCCCTGGGACGGTCTCCCCTGGCCCCTATGGTGGGTGACTGAGCCCCTGGGATGGTCTCCCATGGCCCCTGTGGCGGGTGACTGAGTCCCTGGGATGGTCTCCCCTGGCCCCTATGGTGGGTGACTGAGCCCTGGGATGGTCTCCCCTGGCCTCTGTGGCGGGTGCCTGAGTACCTTAGATGGTTTCCCCTGACCCCTGTGGTGGGTGACTGAGCCCTGGGAATGCACTCAGGTGTCCAGGTGCCTGCTGGGCACTTCTATAGGCTATTTCTTTGTTTGGCCATAGTTCATGGCTGAAAGTATAAGACCAAGTATCATGGAATGTGCTGCTCTGTTGTACCATTAACCCTCAATGCTCAGGAGCCCCTGACTCAGTGGGGTTGCTCTCGGGCATGGGCTGCCAGTCAGTTCCAGAGCCAGAGGATGGAAAGCCGCCTGATTCCCGTGAGGAGTGCAGCTAACATTTCTTTCCCATCATCTCTGCTCTTAGGCAGAATATGAAGTCGCCCCTGATAAGGATCATAGAGAGCGCACAGTCTTAAACACACTCTTCATTAATGAGGTGTGTTTTCTTCTTTAGGTATAAAGATTTGTAAATAACTTACTTACATAATTAGAGTGCAGAGTCATCTAATCTAATAAAAGTAATATTCAGATTACCCCTCACTCTGTTACACCTAAGCCATGCCCACCAGCCAAGCCACGCCCACCAGCCAATTAGAGCGACTATATGCAAATTGGCCCAGCCAAGATGGCAGCCAGCAGCCACAGAGCTAGAACAACAGGAGACCAGCGATGGAGGAAACTGCCTGCCTAGGCAGGCTGTGACCTCTGCTCAAGGCAACAACATTTCAATTTTAGATGACAAATAAACCCCAGAAATCTACTTCCAACCAGCCTCGCTGAGACCTTGGGTCAATGGGAGCTGTGGCCAGCCTGCACACAGCCCTTGACCCCTCACCCGGGCTGGCAAGGCATCCCAGTAGGGACCCAAATGCTGAAGGAGCTGGGGGCAGCCTGAAAACAGCCCTCAGCCAGGCTGGCCAGGCACCCCAGTGGGGACCTGAACCCTGAGGGGGCTGTGGGCAGTCTGGGGGCGGCCCTCAGTCCCTCACCCAGGCTGGCCAGGCACCCCAGTGGGGTGAGGGTCCCCATCAGGGGGCTTGGCCAGCCTGCAAATGGCCATCAGCCCCTCGCCCAAGCTGGCCAGGCACGCCAGTAGTTGGACATCCCCCGAGGGGTCACAGACTACGAGCGAGCACAGGCTGGGCTGAGGAACACCCCCCCCACCCCAAGTACACAAATTTTTGTGTGCCAGGCCCCTTGTTTCATATAATACTGGTTGAGTGGTGATGAACTCCTTTAGCTTTTTCTTGTCTGTGAAGCTCTTTATCTGACTTTTAATTCTGAATGATAGGTTTGCTGGGTAAAGTAATCTTGGTTGTAGGTTCTTGCTATTCATCACTTTGAATATTTCTTGCCACTCCCTTCTGGCCTGCAAAGTTTCTGTTGAGAAATCAGCTGACAGTCGTATGGGTGCCCCCTTGTAGGTAACTGACGGCTTTTCTCTTGCTGCTTTTAAGATTCTCTCTTTGTCTTTTGCCCTTGGCATTTTAATTATGATGTGTCTTGGCATAGTCCTCCTTGGATTCCTTTTGTTTGGGGTTCTCTGTGCTTCCTGGACTTGGAAGTCTATTTCTTTCACCAGGTAGGCGAAGTGCTCTGTCATTATTTCTTCAAATAGGTTTTTAATATCTTGCTCTCTCTCTTCTTCTGGCACCCCTATAATTGTGATGTTGGTGTGCTTGAAGTTGTCCCAGAGACTCCTTACCCTATCTTCATATATTTGGATTCTTTTTGCTTTTCCAGTTGGGTGTTTTTTGCTTCTTCGTATTTTACATCTTTGACTTGATTTTTGCGATCCTCTAATCTGCTGTTGGATCTCTGTATAATATCCTTTATTTCAGTCAGTGTATGCTTAATTTCTAGCTGGTCCTTTTTCATATCCTCGAGGGTCTCACTAAATTTATTGATGGTCTTGAAAAACCTTATAACCGTGGTTTTGAACTTTTTATCCAGTAGTTTGCTTTCCTCTATTTCTGTCATTTGTGATCTGTTTCTTTGTCTCTGCATTTTGGCTGCTTCCCTGCATTCATAGAGTGGCTTTCTGTGCTAGGTGTCCTATAGGGCCCAGTGGCTCAGCCTCCCCAATTACCTGAGGTGGACACTCTTGGTGCACTGCTTTGTAGGCTTTGTGCACAGTCTTGTAGTTAAGCCTTGATTGTTGTTGGTATCCCTGGGAGGAATTGACCTTCAGGCCACTTGGCTGTGAGAATCAGCTGTGTCTATGGTGGGAGAACTTCTTTGCTGGAGATACACTTATGGTGTCTGTCTCCTTCAAAGACTTCCTTCAGTGGGGCTTTGGTGATCACTGAGTCAGCCCCAAGTGTGTCCCTTTTGGATCTGAGGAGTTGTAATCTGGGTGGTCCCGCTCTGACCCCTGAGTACACTGGCTCTTGGATCTCTAAGGAGGTGCTATTTTAGCTTCTGCCTGAGGCTACTCAGCCTTTTATATGCAAAAGCCTCTGTAGGCAGCTTGGGTGGGGCGGGGTCTCAGGGCATCAACAGGGCTGAGCAAACAGCTATGGCTGATTCTTAGCCCTGCCCTAAGAGGTACTGAGTTTCAGTGTCTCTCAGTGGTGCTGCTCTGGAGTTCCTCCCGGTGCCAGATGGTGCCAGACAGTCCAGCTTCTCCCCATATGTTTCTGGGTCCCCAGAAACTCACCCGGAACTGGAGTTCAGAGCCATTAGGAGCTTGTGACTCCCTCCGGATTGAAAAAGAGAACTGTGTCCTCAGTTGCCAGCCCTTCTCACGCGCCTCCGTACCTCTGCACTTTACTTCCGCACCTCCTCTGAGTCTCAGTCTCTTTCTAGTTGTAGAATTTCCACTCAGCCAGCCTTCCTGTGGGTCTGGGTGGTGTCAGTTTTTTCTTTTCGTTGTGGTTTTGAAATGGTGTGCGAGGCAGCAATTCCAAGTGTTTACCTATGCTGCCATCTTGGTTTCTCTCTCTAAAAAAATTTTTTTAAATTAATAAATAAGTAAATAAACTGGACCTGATTAAAATTAAAAACTTGTGCTTCAAAGAGCACTATAAAGAAAGTGAACAGACAGCCTACAGAATGGTAGATATTCTCTGCAAAGCTAAGATCTGCTCAGGGTCTGGTATCCAGGACATAGAAGGAACTCTTAAATTCAACAATAAAGACAACCCAGTTTAAAAAATAGTAAAATCTGTTTTTTAACACAGAAAAAGAAACATATTTCTGCACAGTTCACCCACCTCCTTCCCCACCAGTGGACTTGCCCATCCAAGGTCTTCACGTCTAGGACTTGAAAAAGCAGGGCAACCACCTCTTCTGAGAAGGAACTCTTGTTCCTGAATTGAAGGCTCAGAAGAAGGTCTGTCTTACTTTATGGTTAGCATGCCTTCCCTTGCCTCTGTGCTCAGGGAGGATCACAAGCACTGCTTCTCCTTTCTGTGGGAAAACATTATTATTAAATAAAAATGTTCTAAGTTACCGAGAAAAAAAATTAACTTAATTGGGTGACATTGGCTAATAAAATTATATATGTTTAAAGTGTAAACTTCTGTAATACATGAGCTGTATATTCACCAGCCCAAATCTTCAGATTCTCCATCTTGCCTTTCTTTGTTGCGGTTGAGTAGTTCTGTAGCATTTCTACTTGCTGATTTATACCCACTGCATTACCAAGATACCTTTTAATAGTCCCTTTATCTTCTCTTCTTCCTGTAAATTATACATTTTAATGACAGGCTTGGAACCATACAAGCCAAGTCCAGTTTAAACTCCAGCCCAAGTTATTCTCATGAGGAAAAGTAATGATTACTGTTAAAACCAATGAGTTTTGAGGTACCTTGGTACACATTATCATTGAGACATGTAACTTTCAAAATCCTACATAAAATGAAAATGATAGTATATATTTCCAGTTCATATGCATTCTATTCACATTTTGAATATGACCTGGCATATTAGATGCTAGAAAGAATTTGGTTTACATGACTGGAAATGCAGTACTATCTTAAAAATCACTAGATGTCACCTAGTGAAAACAGTGACATCTGGCCTTGATATTGGAATTGTAGTTTTCACATCAGAACCTTGAGAGGATAGAGCTTAAACACATACTTAATTCCCTGAAATTCTCTCCCCAAAGCAGGGAGAGAACTAAAACAATACACATTGCCCCAGAGGGGTACAGCCACCTCCCTGCTCTGCAGTAGTTAAGACTGTTTTGCATCATAGATGTTTTGGCTGCACTGAAGCCTGTCAGGAGGGCCCAACCACTAATTGCACCCTCAGAACCATACCTTTCTTAAAGTTTTCCAAAACTCTTCCACACACACACACAAAAAATCAATCAAAACCTGAAAAATAAAGTCAGAAATTTGGGAGCCCTGGAATGATGATTTTGTGCAAAAATAAATCTTATTTGAAGGATCCTAGAATTTTTTGTATCTTGATGTAACTCAGAAAGTAGTACTTCAAAATATACAATCAGGAAGTTTCTAATCTTAAAATTCCATTAAAATTGGTTACTAGGTTCTTGTGCTAAAAAGAAAAATATGTCACTGCAATGTGGACCATTTCATCAATGCAGAGCACTTCTGAAAATTCTCTCCACTAAAGCCATGGGGAAACAAGCAAAAATTATCAAAAGCAACTTTTTCAGAATTCTTGAAATTAACCAAAGGCATGTAGCAATCTGACGCACGTTTGTGCAATTAAAATGGCTGAATCTCAGAGCAGTGAGTGTATTTTGTGATGTTTTAATTTGCCCCATCCCCATTCCATCTCCATGGCAGTCCTGAAAAGCAGCAGCCTGGCAGTCACTACAGAGAGCCACATAGGGTTGGGAGCTCCTCTAAACTTCTATTTCCAGAGAATTGTCATTATTTAACTTATCTGGTTGTTTTCTAAAATTCCCCCTAGTGCAAACCAGTTTTTATTAGACAGGTTTAGTCAGATTCTAGAATTTGGTTTACGTGACTGGAAATGCAGTCCTATCTGAAAAGTCCTCTCTTAGGCCCAGAGGCCTTTTCCAGTGGCTGCCCAGATAATTATAGGCAATTGTGTAATTTTGTGGTTGCCTGAAATGGTGGATAACAGTTGGGGCTAATCAAAAAGCTTAAAAGGAAGTATGTTCATAGGCACTTTGAAAGCTCTGACAAACTCCTGAGCATCTAGAAGGGCACGCACCCAGTAGAGCTGTACACATCCTTAGGAAAGACCTGAGAAGTACCCAAGCTCTTACCTCTGGTTGATCCAGAAGCTCTGTGCAAGCAGGTGGTACTTACCAGATATGGCAAAACCTAGATTATAAAACAGGTTCTGTAATTAATAGTCAATCAGTTACCTTAGGAAGTAACCTATCTTTTCTGAGCTTCTCAATTTTTTATTGGACTGAACCTGTGTTTATGGGGAGACCTGTATGTATGTAGGTCAAAGCGTTTGTGAGGGAACAGGCATGTAGCTGGTCACTGATGGACTTCAGACTCCAGATGGTTCAGAAATTGTATGCAAAATATTGGTATGCATAGTTCTTTTTTTTTTCATACAAGCTCTAATGTATTAATCAAATAAAGGAATCAATTACCAGAAACCAGTTATGAACAATTAGACAAGATTACTGGTAGAACTTCTATATGTAGTAGTAAATTCTAAGGAAATAAGATTTAAAAATCACACACGCACACACAGAGACACACACACATACACACATACACTTGCCATAAGTCAGGAGAGGCTTTTAATATTGTCTATGTGTGTCTGTTTATTTTATGGAGAAAGGATGTGAGAAGCAAGTATAATAGTGAAAAAGGTAAAATAAGTTAAACATATACAAAATCAAATCACAGTAAGATTGGAAACATTCAAATAATTGTAAACCTATCAGAAACATTATAAAATAATTTACCTCAAGTTTTTTGTCTATGAATTTAAATTACTTTTGTTCTAATCCCAAATTTTAATTATGAAAAATTAAGACCAACTTTAAGAAGCTTCAATATTCACGTTTATTATTTATTAAAAAATTAAAGGTATCAGTGTATATGGTGTACTATGATCTTGGTTTTGCACATTTTATTCATGTGTTTACATTATTTCAACTTTAATAAACATACCATATGTGTGTCTTTACAATACCTGATAAAGATTTAGCTATCTGGCACTTATACAAATATTATTGGTTCATTCAGATGCTCTGCACATCAAGAGGATATTAAAAATGACTGGCCTGAAATTACTCCAAGATGAAGATTTACAGAAGCAGTTCTACTCCAGCAATTGCCACATAATTTATTTGTGCCCCTTTAAGTTCCTCCCCTTAATTGAATGTAAAGGTTAAAAAAAAGACAAACCAAAAAAATATCTGAAAGTGAAATTCTGTTACTTTTTAGTCCAATAAATAATTTTAGCTACGCTTAATGTAGCTTTTTTTAAGGCCTTCATACAATTGAGAAAAATTAAAGTTGAACATGTTAAAACCCTGTTCTTTTATAAAATAAAAAATGCAATTTTACAGGTTTGCAGTTAAAAGTTACTGTTTAAAACATATCATGCATGTAGTAGCTGCAACCCAAATAAAAGTCCTTGGTGCTGGCAGTCAGGGCACAGCCCATGGCCAGCAATGTGAGGCATTAAGAACACAGCATGATGTCAGAGGTCTAGATTTACATGTATTAAGCCACACGCCAGCAAAGTCTCTGATAAATACACATCATTTTAATAATCAATATTTGATAGATGAAAACATGCATTAGACTAAAAATGCCACAAATTTGTTTTCATGTCCGTCCACTATAAAATTTTCTTTTTCAAAATTTAAAGTCTTGGTTCTCAGTTTAGAATACACAATAATCAGGAGGATACATGATGGGGAGCCAGTTTTCAGTAAAAGATGCACAATGAGTCCATCCAAGTAACTTCATCAGCTATAACAAAACAATGATATATTATTAAAGAACAGATTTTCAAGTTCAATGTTTAAGGCAAATTCTGCATTAAAAATTTAGTAATAATGTGGTAGTATGTAGAACTCTCCTTCCATCCAACCTAGCATCAACCCACCCACCTTCCTTTCTACGAACCAAAGTTCCTTAACTACCAATTATAAACTTTCCTACCAGCTAACCTACCCTAGTAATTATTATCATCCGAGCCAATCTTCCCTCTTTTCCATTAACCTTTGTTTTCCTTACCAATTAACTTACCAATTAACTTACTTGCTCCCTTCCTACCAATCCAGTTTCCTTTCATTCATTTTTTTCTGAGTGCCCACTAGAAGTCAAACTAGACATTGAGAAAACAACAATGAACTAACTCACTTCCCATTTTTAGAAACTTATGTTCCTTTCAGGAAAACCAAATAATAATACAGAGTGACTGGGAAGTTACATGGTCAAGAATGAGATCTCTTAGGAGGTAACATTTAAGTTGAAACCTGGATGTGCTGTGTCAATCTGAGGAAAAGCTTTCTGTACAGCTGGAATAGTTAGGTCCCTTTGTGGACAGGGTATGGCCAAGGATTTTAGCCAAGCAGAAAGGAGGCTACTGTGGCAGAAACAGAGTGAACAGGGGAAGTGTGATCTGAGATGTGGCTAGAAAGAAAAGCAGAAGCCAGATTTCATGAGACCTTATATAGGCCATAGTGAGGAGTTTGGATTTTATTCTAAATGTAATGGAGATTCAACAGTAGGCGTCAAAGCCAATGTTTCCGGCTGCTAGATGAAAACAGACAGGGAAGCAGAGTGGAGGGGAGACAAGTTACAAAACACCCCTGAAATAAATGTCTGCGTGGATCACTGGCTTCACAAATGTGCAAGTTTGCGGAGTATAGCCCACATGATGAGACTGGACTTATTAATAGTTAATTCCAGAAAGAGTTCTCTTAACCTATTCAGAGATCTAAAGGAGCTAATTTAAAATGTCATACAATTTAAACTAACTGGTAAACAAAAGGTACGCAAGAAAAGGGCCTAAGAGTAAAGATAACCTATAGTTTAATAAAAAATTTCCATAGGAACCTACTGGTCAGTTTTACATCCAAAGGATACCTTAAATACATAGAGCATAACCAACATTCCCCAACCTCTTTTTATCCTTAGGCATAAACCAATTATGCATCACAAAGACAAGGTCAGGCTGTAATTAATAATATCTGTGGGATTCAGTATAATGGCTGCCCTGGCTGGTGTGGCTGTTTGTTGGTGCATTATCCCCTACACCGAAAAGTCACGGGTTTGATTCCCAATCAGGGCACACCCAGATTGTGGGTTTGACCGTGGTCAAGGATATACAAGGAGGCACCGATCAATATTGCTCTCTCACACTGCTGTTTTTTGCTCTCCCCTAACTTTTCTCTCTCTCTCTCTAAAATCAATAAAAACATATCCCCAGGTGAGGATACAAAAATATGAGCCCTGGCCTGTGTTTTTCAGTGATCAGAGCATTGGCCCACCAAAGGTTCATGGGTTCAATCCTCAGCCCATTAGAGCATGAGCAGGAGGCAACCAATCAATGTGTCTCTCTCACCTCAATGTTTCTCTGTTCCTTCCTTTCTTTCTCTGGCTCCCCGCTCCCTTCCTCTCCTTTTAAAAATCAATAGAAAAAATACCAGTGAGTGTGGATTAATAAAGATAATAAAATAACATAATGGCCTATCATCTCAAATGAGGAATAAAATCAAATAAAAAATTCAGCCACTTTAGAATTAAGCCAATATGTATTTAAAGAAATTATTTCCTTCATAAATAAAAACTTTGTCTTCTACCTGTACAAAATTCATAATGCATTGTGTGTATATTAAAAACACCTGAAGCAAAATACAGGTTTTTCTGGACAGGAGTAAAAAATTTAAAAAGCTTTTGACTGCCTCTTTATATATTTATTTATTGTTCAAATTACATTCATTAAATATTACTCATGATAAAGTCAGTACTGTTATATCACTACGATAAGGCTTTTTAGCTAACTTGTCACTATGTAGTATTGAAGTGACCCTTATGGTGACAACTGAAATATCACTTACTTGAATACAATTTTTCCAGTTTTCTTTTGTTGGTTTTTCTTCCACAAGTTTAGTTGCAAATTTAAGGCTTCTCCCATACATTTTATTTACTAATGCATGCTTATATGCAAATGTCAAAACCTGTAATGTAAAATAAGATAAAGCTTATCTATGAAGTATTTAATATTTTAAGGCATATAGCTTTAATAATGAAAAATTAAGGCCTTTAAATAAGTATAGCTTTTAAAATGAACATGTTATATATTGAGTAAATTTCAAAAAAAATTTTTTAAAAAGAACATTGTTTGGCTCAGTGGACTGGGTCCCAGGTTCAAATCCAGTCAAGGGCACGTGTCTGAGTTGTGGGCTCGATCCCCAGTGGGGGGGGGGGGGGGGGGGGGGGGGGGGGGCGCGGCGGCAGGAGGCAGCCAATCAGTGATTCTCTCTCATTATTGCTGTTTTTATCTCTCTCTCTTTCTCCCTTCCTCTCTGAAAGCAATAAAAATATATTTAAAAATAATAATAATAAAAAGAAAATGTCTTCAAAAGAGGAAGGTATCCCACAGAACAGATAATTTATCTTAAGGAAGAAATTGTTTATAATAATTCACTAGCTGTTGAAATCCATACCAAAATACCTCTTCATGAAAAAGAAAGGAGGGCTAACTTAAATGATTACAAAAATGCAAATTATGACAGAAGTACAAAAGTATAGTTATTATAAAGTACCAAAATTATAAAAGAGGATAAAAGAGAAGTATTAATTATATAAACTTTCCACTACATACTTTTATACAAGTTTTGTACCTTTAACTATCATATATGTCAAATATACTTGTAACCATTTACTTACTTATTTGGTCTCTACTTTCAGAATGTAAGAACATTCTCAAATAAAGAAATCCTGTCACATTTATTTGTATTCTAGAGCCAAGTAAGATGTAAAACAATTGTTTAACTCTGAATATAAATAAAGGCAGGTAATATAGTGCCCCCTAATACAGTAGTATTACAGAAGAAACAGAATTATTGATAGCAATTTTATTATGATGTTCATCAACTTTCTGGTGGACTCATATCTTATCTTTTTCCAGCAGCATTCTTTTTCCAGTGTTTGGCATGAAATAGACATGCGACAGGTCCTCCTGTATTCTTAATACTCATTCATAAAAGCCTATGTTAGATAGTGTCATTCACTATCCTTATTCAAAAGATAAGAAACTGAGACATCAGAATAAGATCACACATAAAAGTAGAAGAAGCAGGATTCAAATTTCAGAAGTCTGATTTCAGACCCAAATTCTTTTTTTTCCCAAATGTGTTTTTATTGATTTTAGAGAGGAAAGGAGAGGGAAAGAGAGATAGAAACATCAATGATAAGAGAGAATTGTTGATTGGCTGCCTCCTGCACGCCCCGCCCTGGGGATCGAGCCCACAACCTGGGCCTGTGCCCTGACCAGAATGGAACAGTACCCTCCTGGTTCCTAGGTCGGCACTCAACCACGGAGCCACGCTGGCTGGGCTCAAATACAAATTCTTAACCTCTGGTGTAGTTTCCTGAATATAACTAAGCTCCTCCTACATATGCACTACTGTACTGTGGAGGAAAACCTCAAGCATACAGGAAGAATTTTTCCCCACTTCCATCGGTCTTTCCTAGAAATTACCATAGTTCGGTTTGAAAATAGCATCAGTTTCCTAAAACAAAACAATTTTTGTGCTAAGCAAGGAGAATTCCACTGATTTCATTTTATTTTTTTTACCTCCAGAGGAAAGGTTGACAAAAAATTGTAGTTACATAATGTCTACTATAAGAGTTACAGTAGAGAGCTAAAAAGACTCAGAAACAGTTTTATAACCAAAACCCAAACATTTGTCAATGTTATTTTTACTAAACTGGGTTTTAAAATTGATCAGCTAAAATCAAGATGATAATTATTTAGAAGTTTAATAGTTTTGAGAAAAATAATATCTAAATTAATATCTAAATTAACTCCTCAATCCCTGACAAATTAGCAC
Source organism: Murina feae (assembly GCA_004026665.1). Classification (NCBI taxonomy): domain Eukaryota; kingdom Metazoa; phylum Chordata; class Mammalia; order Chiroptera; family Vespertilionidae; genus Murina; species Murina feae. The sequence continues at coordinate 13,191 of PVJC01044108.1, forward strand.
ATAAATACAGGGTGTCCCAAAAAATGTATACATATTTTAACAGCTGATAGCTCAACTTTGAATATGAAATATATTTTAATAAATACTGCCTTTATAATTATACAAAGTGTATATGTATACATTTTTGGGACACCACATACATGTGGGAAGGCATGAAGACACTTTCTAGAAGATATTTTTAATTTTAGCTTCATACATAACTAGCTAGAATACTACATACATTCTCAAACTGTTTTCAAATTATTGCTGAATAGCCACTTTGCAGACAGATAACAGTAAACATTGTTTTAAAACAGATATGACAAATAGGTAGTGCTAAACATGTCTTCTTCAGAGCCAAGCTTAGACTCACTACATTTATTTTCTTCTTCTTCTGACCAGTAACTGGGAAATAGTAAACAGCAGGCAATGCGGCACAAGATAAATCTGTGACATAACCAAAAACTGCACTTAAAAAAGCAGAACGGTTACCTTATTGTCAAAAAGATCAGTCCATTTTGTAGTTTCCCAAAAAGTTTCCGTCAGAGAATCCAAAGTACTTTCTCCTTCTTCTTCTCTTCCTTCTGCATCACTTGAAACAGCCCCATCTTGATCCTGTGCTTGAAGAAAATGGTCAGCCAGGGCACATCCTTTTCTACACAGGGCATCTACGAGGGTGGATTTTTGTTTGTCCATGTCACTGCACACCAAATCAAAACACATTTCACAGATAAGTAAAATTTCTTTAAAAGTACAGCCTTATCTGAATTAAATTCATGCATTCTTTTGCTTAATATTTACAATGCAGAGAAGTTAAGTTGCTATATATATATATATACATTTATATTGTACAAATACAATCCTATATAATAAAGAGGGAATATGCAAATTGACCATCACTCCGGTCAATTTGCACCCACAGCTGAGGCTAAGTTCCCAAAATGAGCCTTAAGGAGCAATCAGCAGGGACCTGAGGCTGCGCGCCCACCCACCTCCTGCATGGGGCTTGACAGTCGTGCCTTCTACCTGCAGGGCTTGACAGGAGACCTCAGGCTGGT
>PVJC01044109.1:0-14246 GCA_004026665.1 Murina feae
CCACCCCCCAGTGCACGAACACTGAAGGGGCTGTGGACAGCATGAAAATGGCCCTCAGCCCCTCACCCAGGCTGGCCAGGCATGCCAAGCAGGTGGACATCCCCCCTGAGGTGTCCCTCAAGACTGCAAGAGGGCACAGGTCGGGCTGAGAGACCCCCACTCTCTGAGTGCACAAATTTTTGTGCACCGGGCCCCTAGTCTATAATAATAAAAGCATAATATGCCAATTAGACCAGACGTCCTTCCGGATGACCTTCTGGATGAAGCTGGGGCTGCAAGGAAAGCCTGGGTCCCGGGTGCCAGAGGGAAGCTGGTACTGGCAGCCAGGGGAAGGAAGGCATACTCTTGCACGAAGAGTAGTTTTATTCTAAAAATAATGAAGGTTTTTAAGGAAATGTGCATTTTGAAAAGGGGCTAGGGCCCTTGTGGAGAAAGGCCAGAAGATGAGTCTGGGATGTAGGTCAAAAGTGACCCAGCATCTTTACTATGAAGATGTAAAAGAGGGGGTGGATCTGAGATGTATAAGGAGGTAAATATTCAAAGGACTTTGTGAGTGATGAGTTGAAGGTGTGGAGGAGTGGTGAGTCAAGGATGATGCCCAGATGTCTGCCTTAGAAAGCTAGGTGGGTGGATGGTGGTGTTTTCCTCTGAATGTGGGATAGTAAAGGAGCAGGTTTAGGCAGAAAGAGGAGAAGATGAGTTTGAGGTGAGTGGGAGACATGCAGGTGAGATGTCTAGTAGGTGATTTGGAGCTTATCTTGGGAGAATGCCTTAATATATGGGAATAATTCATTCATGGCCAAAGAAGTAAGTAGGGGAACTATTACTCTGAATCTCATTCAACCCAAAAAGACAAAGCCTGAGAACTTGTCATCCCTGAGAAAACGGATTTGAAGAAACTCTTAAGTTATCATGTTATCAACATATACATCATAATTGACGCCATGGGAATGGATGAATTCCTTCAATAGAGAGAGTCAAAGAGAAGACCAAACTCCCTTGGGAAATACCAACATTTATGGGAAAGGTAGGGGAAGAGGGGCCTAAAAGGAAACGTGAGAGAATAGTCACAAAGATAGAAGGAGGAAACAGACATCTCTTGTAGCAGTATGTTTACGGGTACATCTCCTAGGGCAAAGGAAACTAAGGAGAAAATAAGCAAATGGCACTACATCAAAATAAAAAGCTTCTGCACAGCAAACGAAACCATCAACAAAACGAAAAGGGAGCCCACTGTATAGGAGAGCATACTTGGCAATGATACATCTGATAAAGGGTTAATATCCAAAATATACAAGGAACTCATACAACTTAACAGAAGGAAGACAAACAATTCAATTAAAAAATGGCAAAGGACCTAAATAGACACTTCTCCAAAGTGGACATACAGATGACCAAGAGACATAGGAAAAATTCTCAAAGTCACTGATCACCAGAGAAATGAAAATTAAAATGACAATGAGTTATCACCTCATACCTGTCAGAATGGCTTCCATCAACAGATCAACAAATCATAAGTGCTGTCGAGGATATGGAGAAAAGGGAACCTTAGTGCACTGTTGGTGGGAATGCAGACTGATGCAGCCATTATTGAAAACAATATGGAATTTCCTCAAAATATTAAATATGGAACTGCCATTTGACCCAGTGATCCCACTTCTAAGAATACTAGTATAGTCCTAACCGGTTTGGCTCAGTGGATAGAGCATCGGCCTGCGGACTCAAGGGTCCCAGGTTTGATTCTGGTCAAGGGCATGTACCTTGGTTGCGGGCACGTCCCCCAGTAGGGCTGTACAGGAGGCAGCTGATCGATGCTTCTCTCTCATCAATGTTTCTAACTATCCCTCTCCCTTCCTCTCTGTAAAAAAAAAATCAATAAAATATATATTAAAAGAAGAATACTAGTATATCCCAAGAAACCCGAAACACCAGTCAGGAAAAGTGTATGCACCCCTGTGTTCATAGTAGCACTATTTACAATAGCAAAGATCTGGAAACAGCCCAAGTGCCCATCAGCAGATGAGTGGATCAAAAAGCTGTGGTACATTTATACCATGGAATACTATGCAGCAGTACAAAAGAAGAATCTCTTACCCTTTGAGATAGCATGGAGGGACCTGGAGAGTATCATGCTGATAATACTAATGAGTCAGTCAGAGAAAGAATCACACGATCACATTCATATTTGGATCACACTCATTTGTTACTTAGATTCATATGTGGAATTTAAGTAACAAAATTAACTGATAATTGGAGTGGATCCAGAGATGTGGAAGCATGGAACAGAGTGCAGAATCTCAGAGGGAAGGCGGGGAGGATGGGTGGGTGGGAGATAATCAACCAAGATTACCTTGTGCTTATATACATGGCCCATGGACACAGACAATGGGGTGGTGAGGGCCTGGGGCAGGGGGTGGGCGCAGGCTGGAGGGAGTCAATGGAGAGGAAAGGGGGACATATGTAATTCTTTCTACAATAAAGAATAATTTTTTTTAAAAAGCATGAAAGATAGGAGGAAAACAAAAGAATGGTATGCCGCGGAAGCCAAATGGAGGAAGTGAGGTGACATGCTACAGAATGGTCAAGTTAGCCAAGGTCTGAACAAGTAAAACCAAGTTTAATAACCAAGAGGTCCCTGGCAACTTTGGAAAGGTTCAGTGGAGTTGCAGGGACAGAAGTCTAAGTGCATGGGAAGTGGCTATAGATAACTGTTGGGAGTTGTTTTGAAGGAAAGGAAGAAGAAAAACGGAAAGAATGTAGAGTTGAGAGACAATTTTGTTTTAAGTTGAGAGAGAAAAGGACATTTAAAAATGCTGGTGGGGACAAGTTAGTTGAGGTTACAGGAAAGAGAGTGATTGAAGGGTACAGAGAGGTCCAGTAGGAGAGTGGGAAGTGAGAGGGTTCAGAGTGTGTCTCAGGCATGAGGAGGGCCTACATTTCCTCTAAGATGGGAGGAGGGAGAGGAAGGCGGAGTTGGAGATGCAGTTAAGTCAGTAGCTTGGCAGGTCTGTGGGAAGCTTATAGAAAGAGGAAAATATTCAAGATGGCCACTGTGGAAAAAAAGAAACAAAACTAATAGCAACCCACAGAGACTGAAGGGCAGTGGTGAAGGCCGGCTAAGTTGGAGGCCATGGGTTTGTGGGGGCACACATATTAAGGCATTCTCCCAAGATAACCTGTGTGGTTGTGGGCTTTTTTCCAGCATCTCTTCAGACCTGAAATAGACATAGAGAAGGCTACTGGTGTGGCTGATCCAGGGCTGAGCTTTGTTGGACGAGGGAGACTAGAAAGCAAGGAAGTGGAAGTGGTGGTCTGCAAGAGGAAGGAGATGAAGCCAGGATGGAATGGACAGATGGGAGGGGTGGGGTTCTCAGTGGAGTGAGAGGATAGATATGATGGGTAGGAGGGAAGCATAGGAAGGGCAGTCAAGACTGGTCAGAGGTGAAGGAATTATGGTCAGGAGTGGGGTTAGGGTGGCTGGATTGGACAGAAGAGCTCATGGGATTAAAAGACAAGGTCTCCCAGAAAGTTGGCTGCTTTGAAGGAGCTCTATGCCAACCTGTACAGTGAGTGGTAGGGGTTGGATGCAGAGCCCTCTGACATGAGTGTCGCAGAAATCAAGATGTTGGGGAACTAAGTCTTCTTACCCAAGTCATGAGGGTTGAGGAAAAAGATGAGCTTTCTCATACATTTTCATAGAAGTATTATCTCAACATCTTCTAAAAACAATCAGTTTCATACACACCTAAAAGACAGAGTGTCTAGGGATAAAATTAACCATACAAAAGACAATTCCATATTTCATGGTGAAGTTGTATCAACCAAGTTCAAGGGTAGTGATTCTTACAATTTATATTTTGGTGTAGTGTGTAGATTTAAATATGTGCATATCAACTTGAAAATGTGTTTGAGAATTTTGCAGATTTCATTTCTTAGCAATGATTTGTTTTCTCAGTTTAGAACATAAATTAGAGAGCTTGTGTTAATTTTTTTCAAATGTAGAGCTTAGAGCTTAATTCATGCCTTTGAAATGCCATGAATTTGAAATGCAGCCATTTTCCTTTCTGCATCCTTGAAAAGGATTACAAGGATTTTATTAGTTATTCAGATAATCTTGCCAGCACATACAGACTTCCCACAAGGGTCTCCTATCAGTAAGGTTGGCTTGTGAGTGAGGCTGCAGAAGTGTTGTGCATGAGATATTTAAGACACGTCAAATAAGCAGCCAACTTTAGGTTTTCCCAAACAGCAGCTTAGTTCACAATTATGGAACTTGATATAGAATATGAAATGTGTATCTAAATGTTAATTGAGAAAAATGATCCCCATAATTTCCAAAGAAAAAAAAGATAAAATCAAGTTAATTGCTCTGAGCAATTTCTGTCTTTAAAAAAAGGCAATGTTACTTAAAAATATTTTTGTATGGTTGATAAATCTTTGTAATCTTGAAATAAGCCTGCTATTCCAGCCCTTTGGAACAGTGGGTGTTCAGAAAATATTTTGTGAATCAGTTCATGAATGTTGTGATAATCTGTCCATGTTTAAAAGTCTTCCTTTCATCTCAAACTTTTATAAATATTCTTATATAAGAGTTGATTCTTTTAAAACATAAGTCAGATTGTTTCACACCTCTGCTCAAGTTTCTCCAGTGGCTTCTTTGTCTCATTGCAAACAAAACCTAAAGCCCTTGGGATGGCCCAAGGGTCATATACACTGACTCCTGTAGCCTCTCTGCCTCATCCCATAGGTTCCCTCTGCTGCAGCACATTGACCCTCCATGCTGTTCCTTGATGCCTCAAGTACACTCTGGCCTCAGGGCCTTTGCACTTGCTGTTCCCACTGCTTTGAAGCTCTTTCCCTAGATATCCTCATGGATATTCCATATGAAATGGCAGCCTTGCCCTGGCCAGTGTGGCCAGTTGTTGGAGCATTGTCCCATGCACTGAAAAGTCACTGGTTCAATTCCTGGTCAGGGCACATACCCACATTGCACGTTTGATCCCTGGTGTGATCAATGCTTCTCTCTCTCAAATCAATTAAAAAATACAAATATAGGTAAATAAATAAATAAATAAATAAATAAATAAATAAATAAACAGCAACATACTTTAAAAAATAAATAAAAATTTAAAAAATTTTTGAATGGCTGCTTTTCCTCTTCTAGCACTCGCTACCCTCCAGTATTATCATCTGACATTTTATATATTCTCTTATCTGTTTATGGTTGGTCTCTCCCCCACTATTATTCCTCCAGTAATCCATTAGAATAAACTCTCCATTAGGGTAGATATTTTGTCTATTTTGTTCACTGCTGTACTCACAGAATGTGGCATAGCACCTGTACATAGCAGGTGCTCAATAAAAACACATTGAATGAATAAGAATAACACATAATCCATAGCATGTGACCCTAACATCTATTTTTTATTTTTCGCATTATAGTCCTCATGTAGGACATGTGTGTATATATATATAATCTTTCATATTATGGAAATCATAGTGTAGATATAATCTTGAGTTCTGCTTTTATTTTTCTAACATCACATGTTATAAGCATTTTCCCCTTGCTAAGATGGAATTCATTTGCCCAGTTGCTTATTCACTCATTTAGTCAATGAATATTTAATGAGGCATTCTATGTTCCAGGCAGTACTGGGTCTGTAGTAATAAACGGGACACAGGACTTGTCCTCAAGGAACAGAGATTCTTCATAAATGCAATCTGTGATGGTTGCCTAAAACCATCAAATATCACACTCTATTTAACCTCGCCCCTATTTAAGACTTTCTGTTTATTACTTAAAATAATGTAATGAAATACGCCACGTCTATAGCAATTACCCTTTACAAATTATTCTTTAAAGTAAATTCCCAAAAGAACAGCTATTGAATTGAAGAGTTAAACATGGTTTGGGTGTTTTTGCCACATTGATTTCAAAAAGGGCGGTGCCCATTTTACCCAGTAGCCAGCATGAATGTCCCCACTTCATCACAGCCTCTCCAGCATTAGATATTACTTTCAGTTTTGGCTGATGCAAAGTATAACATGATCCTTCCTTGTATTTATAATTTATGTCTATTAAGAATGCACATTTCTTGTTTTCTTCTTTGTCATTGGTTAGTTCAGGAAGTCCTCAGGAGGCTCTTGGAGGGCCATTGCCCTACCTTGTAGATCATGCCCATGTCTGGTGCACATTGGAGGTTTATAGCGTCTTCGAGTTGGAAGGGCCTGCATTCATCATCTTAATTAAGTGGAAATTCTGATAGATGGTTTCTAGCCTCTGCTTGCACAGCCTGGCAGTGAAGACCTCACCATCTCATGGATGCTTCTCTTGTTTTTGGCCTGCTCTACAGGTATTGAACTAGCTTCTGGTCCTCATGGCTCCCATGTGGCCCCAGTCCCGCCCTCTGAAGCAGCAGAGCCCACATACCAGATGTTACAGAACCTCCCTACCTTTGCTGCCCATCTCTGCAAATAGATGACTAGAATGGTCAACTCCAGGTAAGTCTGGCAGGCCTGGAGGCAAAGACACTGTCCCACACACAAGCATCTGCACTGGCCACATCAGCAGCCTCTTTAGCTGGGTTCATATGAAACTTAAAATCAGCTGAAATTCTAAGACCTTTATGTGGACCTGCAGCCAACCCTACTTCCTCTCAACCCACATTTCTGTAGTTGATCTTTTAAAACCTAAAAATAAGACTTTGCGTTTCTTCCTGTTTTTTTTTTTTTCTTCAATGTTGGTAGAAAAGTTACCCTGGTCCCACTCCTGCTGTCTAAGATGGGGACAATAAGAGTCAGTCTGACAACTTCACATGCTGGTGTGATAATCAAATGAGATGAAGTTGGACATTTGTCACTCATTTGTCACTCTGGCAGCTGAGCCCCCTTCCTGTGCTTGAGGAATGCCATGTATCATGAGGTGGAACCATTCCTTTGCAGCTAGGGCCTGGGCATCAGCCTGAGCCTCAGGCTTCTCCAGTCCAACAAGCTCACTCTCTCCCCGATACCACTTCTCACCAATTTTGAATTGGAAGCCAGTGACAGCAAAAAAGAGGGTCTGCTTTGCACCCCTTTTAGTGCTTTGATGGGGTATATTCTCAGTTTCCAGGGACAGTTTAATGGATAACATCCCTCAGAAGGTGTCTGTGTTATAGGTGCCAGGGATGGTATGCCAGACTCAGTGGTCACAATGATGTCTTCTACAACGACTGCTGAGTTGGGGTTTGGGACATTGTTCTTGATTGTGTGATTCCAAACCTGGTTTTCTACCTTCCTGGAGATATTGTGAGCTACTCAGTATCTTTTAATTTATGTCCTTTGCTGTGCACATCAGCCAAACTTAGTTACTTTTGCTTACAACTGAAAATTCTAACCAATACATGCAGGATATGAAAAGTAAATTGAAAAGTGCTAAACACCACACACATACAAGATATTATTTGGGATCTTTATTTCTAAGTAGTGGGTGTAAGGAGAGTAGGAGAAAATAAGCCTGAGTTCTGTACCTGCTGAGAGTTCAGACAGGTCTAGGCATGCCTGGAAAGCTGGCCAGCATGAGGGGGTAGTGGTAGGCACTTGTGTGCTGGACACTGGCTCCACAGTTAAAGACTGACCTCTGACCCCAAGGCATTTGATGCGGGGATGGCAGCTGCCAGAAAGCCTGCTGGGCACACATAAATGGATTGGCTGCTTGCCCCTCCTACCCTTGGGCCGTTACCAACAGCCAGGGCCAGGAGGTGGGGCTAGGCTATAAAGCAGTTCACCTGGGGGCTGTGCAGCTGTTCCTGCGATGTCCTCACTGGGGTGGAAGCGGAAACCTGTCTGGATAGGCCCCTCACACCTGGAACCACAAGAGGGATTTTGAGTAGGTTGGGATTCCATCTTGGGCTGCCCTTGTCCCACTGAACTATGACTTGGCTATCCAGCCTGGCCTGTGCCTCTGGAGTCCTGTCACATGCTGCCATCTGAGTCTGTCAGCCCTGGGTATCCCAAAGGGGCTGAGACTGGCACTGCTGCCTAGGTCAGTAATAAGCCCTTGGGAATTTTGTGGCATTAAGCACAGCTTCTCTGGGGACACCCTATTTTAAACCTTAGGTTATGTCCAGAGTAGCCCTTCTGGGTATGTGTATAGAGTAATGGTGATTCTGTCTTAGGGATTCCATGGTTCAAGTAGACACTGAACACTGGTGCTGGCCTGACCCTAGTGCCCTGGTGCACCTCCAGGGCGGACCAAGATCACGATGTGTCCAAATCAGTCAGGGATAATGTACTGGGTCTGGACTACTGTCATATCAGAAATGTGGTAGCATCATTCAGAGGGTTCCTCATAGGGAACTGTAGGTTCTATCCCTGCCACAGCCACAGATTTTTGTGATGTTAAGATCTCAGCTACCAATTTTAATCTTCTTGCCAAATATGACTGTATATAATATTGTTTTGATACCAAGTCAAAACAAATCCACCATAAAAACAGCATAGAAGATAAGTTCTTAAACTTTATCGTCTGATCGAGATAGTTTTTCAGTGTCCAACTTACTCTGGGTCAGGCACTTTAAGTACCCTGTCACTTTCCATGCTTTCTCTTATTTAACAATCACCACAATCCTCTTTATAAGATACTATTTATACAAGGTACCATTATAATTCCCATTTTACAGGCAGGGGAACAGAGGCCCATAGTGGTTATGGGACTAACCCAACATCACATAACCAGTAAGTGGCAGAGCTGGGCTGATCATCCACCTCCTAAAGCCTGAAAACTGCCTTTCCCTCAGCCCATTCCATTGTGGGGCGGCTCTGGTTGTTGAAATGTTTTCCATCACATGGAGCTAAAATCTCTGTCTCCCTAAGTCAGTGCTATTGCCATTTCTGTGTATCCCATCGCCTACCATGATAGTTCCTGGTCTCCCAGCCTTCCAGCTCAGTTCCCTATTAATGGTTAGGGGCACTTCAGCTTCTTTCTAGGGAACACCTGGGTCATTTTGTATCAACTAAGTCCTTAGGATCGTTGCTGAAGAAGGTCATGGCTAGGTAGCCCTCCAGTTCTGCAAGTACTGCCATCCATTCTGTCCCGCTTCTGGCAGGGTTATGTCAAGAAAGAATCGGCCCAATCACTGGTTTTAGAAGGGCATTATTAGAAAGTTCTTCTCTAAGAAAAATAGCAGGAAGACAGTCAGAACAGCAGCAACATGATTAATACTATGCTAAGGACTGGATTGCTGCATGGGAATCTCCTGTCTCCCTTGTATTCTGACTGGAACACAGGATTCATGAGGACAGGAATGTTTGCTTGTTTTGTTTGCTGCTGTGTCCCCAATACCTACGATGGTGGCTGGGATGGCAAATATGCAAATATTTATTGAATGAATTATAAATACAGTTTCATGTCTGATGTCACCTACTCAGGTTTCTAAGGTGTTTTGGAGAATAATGTGATCTCCCAAGGCCGTGGCTTTGAGTATTGTTTTCCATTACCTCACCAGCAGTGTTTTAGTTTTGTTGTGATTTTGATTCATGAGAAGATAACCCTAACCATATGCCAAATACATTGGATAAATAACTTTGCCTCAAAAGCAATTTCATTTGATCTTGTAAACCTAAGTCTAAACTGAAATTTGGTTCAGCTGTGTAAAGGGGCTATTGGATTTCTAGTCTTTTATCCTATGAAACACATTCTGTGATGTTCTGCTTTGAAGATTGAGTTTGAACTCAAAATATAAAATCATGAGGAAACAGCTAAATGAGAGGAATGTTAGCATTTACATTTTTTCATTGTCTATACACAAATAATACATGCACATTATTGAAAATGAGAAAATACAGGTAAGCAAAATGAGGGAAATATAAACCACTTACATTCCCACCATTCAGAGATGGTCACCACTACCACTTTTCTGTTATATATAACATTAGCTAATATGGTGATTGAGCCATTTTTCTTATGAGAAAACGAACATGGGAGATCTGGTTCTCAGCCCAGGTCGCCCTGTGCTAAGAGGAGCCCACAGATCTGAGTCCAGTAAGGCCCAGACAGCAAAGGTAAATGGATGGGGTCATCTCTAGTTCGCATCTCAGAATCTGTCTTTGGAAGGTGACCCCAGAAGTGGCAGGAGGCTACAATGGAGAGAATAGAGTAAGGAAAACTTTGACCTGGCTAAACATCCCAGATTTGACATAGAACAAATTTCCTAGAAATAGGAGTGTGTTTTCCTGAGAATTGGAGATGAGATAATTTTGGAAGAGTCTATCACAAGATGACTTGCAAGTCAGAAAAGCAGAATGTGCAAACAAGGCTTAGAGATAGCCCTCGTGCTCACTGTGTAGTTGGCTGGTTTATCCTGGACCATTATTCTTCCACCCTGATTTGCTAGGAAGGGACCATGTCGCTTCTGGGTCATGACTCACTATAGGAAAAGGTGGAGGAGATCTGTGTGGATTGGACCTGAGGTCATGTCCTTGGGCATCTTAGCATCTTGCAGTTGGGGTGCAGGATTCCTGGGAAGTTAGTCATGAGCAAAAGACTCATATTTTCCTTTGAAGTTAATGTAAATTTTGTATTCTTCTACATAAGATTTGTCTTTAAATAATAAAATAATATTAAAATAATATTTTTAAAAATCTTTAAGTGAAGTCAGTGTTCCAGGATGCTAAGCATACAGGCACATTTTGTAAACATTGGTTGAAGGAAAGAATATTGTTTACCCCAATCTACAGGATGCTCTTGCTCAGGCCATGACAAGTCTGAAAAGGAATGATGGGATCACTGGGCTGGGAGGTAAATTAATACCCTCTGAGTACCACCTATATGCAAGATAAGATGCCAGATGTTTTACCTGCATAGCCTCATTTAATCGCCATATCCCTACAAAGATCCCTATTTCATAGGCAGGTAATTGGAGAATCAGATAAATTAGGTAAATTTTCAAGGTCTGGATGAAATTCCTGGTCTCCTTGGGCTCCTGCTCTCTCCATATACCTTGCGGCTCCCTGAGGCCAGTTTAGCCATCAATTTCTTGGAGATAGCATGGAGAATACGGCTCACTGTCTGTCTTCCTATACTGAGGACTGAAATTGCAGGAATCATAGGGCTTGAACTGTGGGCAGCGGAAAGCAGCATCTCTGGGGGCCTGGAGCACAGCCCTTGTTCCTGAGTGGGCCAAGTAGGGGCACACTGGGATGCTCCAGGAGGAAAAGGGCCCACATACCATGTTATTTTAGGATAGCATGCATTCAGAATCGTTGTTGGCATTTTTAGTTTGTTTAATCTTTTGAACTTTGTTCCTAGTCTATTATGACTCAAGTTCAAGTTGTTTTTTTTCAAGTTTACTGGCTCTGCTCAGCTGTGAGTTGAGTGATCCTGGTTGAGGGATTCAACATGGCTTTGTGGAGCTCTCCAAAAGCACAAATTATAAGGCTCAGATTATTCACAGATGTCTGGGGGTGGCTGTTAACATGATTATTCAGTGACGGCATTGAAGTCCCTGAAGCAGATGTGGCCATTCCAAGGGGAGCACACGATGTTGTTCTTCTCCTTCTTAGATCAGCCTCACAGCACCCTCAACTCTTGCTTCCAAAACTCCTTTCCTAGGGCATAGGGCCAGCAGGTGTGTGTAGGTAGATAGGGGATTGAGCCTGAAGGCAATGATAAGTGGCTGCAAAAAGTAAGTACGGTGTGAACCCACTGTATGCACCTTGGAGAAGAGAGGGAGGAATGCTCCTGGTGTTAACTAGCAGTGGTGTCTCTAGGAAGGAGTGCACACATCCCTCAGTTCTCTTTTTACCTGTCTGCATTTTTAATTTTTCTGTCATGACCATGCATTGTTTTTCTAAGAAAAAAGAGAACTATAAACAAATCCTATCATTGGCTATTTAGGTAATTCTGATTTCTTAAGAGTATGAACAGTGAAGATCAGGAATAATTGGCAGAAAATGAGTTTAAAAGAATAAAGCTCAGAAAAGTAGACCTCATCTCTAAATTCTGAAAAACTAACAAAGTTACCTCAAGGTGGTTAAGAGGGCTATAATACTACTGCAATGCTGGGCAGCATGGTTCCTATTCAAAAAGCAATGAGTAGGCTTAATCATTTTCAACCTAGTCATTTTTTCAATAATAGTTTATCAGGTTGACCAAAGGACCACATTTAGAAACTTAAAGACTTTTCTTTTTATGTACCTTTGGCACCAGTCACCTGCACGGGGGTGGGAAGTAAAGACGAGAATTTCATCCCATTGTTACCTCTGAGTTTTTGGGGTGAAAATGAGGCTGAGAGACATAGCTGATAAGGTCATGTGCCACAAACGGTAAAGCACTTGACCCTGGTCAATGACCCAGAAGCAAGTTTGGGTGCAGGCTGCTACTTCAGTGTTGAAAACATCAACTCCAGTCATTCAAATGGCTTTTTTATTTAACACATTTTAAGTTACATTACCCCTTATAAAATATTACCCCTTATAAAATATTACCCCTTATAAAATATTACCCCTTATAAAAAAGAAAGTGGAAAAGTCTCTTTAAAAAAATATATTTCTTTATTGATTTCAGAGAGGAAGGAAGAGGGAGAGAGAGATAGAAATATCAATGATGAGAATCATTGATCGGCTGCCTCCTGCACACCCCCTACTGGGCATTGAACCTGGGCATGTGTCCTTGGCCAGAATCAAACCTGGACTCTTCAGTCCGCAGGTTGACACTCTATCACTGAGCCAAACTGGCCAGGGCTGGAAAACTCTTTTGTCTACTAATTCCAGCTGTTCCCAGAGCTGCTGTGGGCTAACCAGCAGTCTGGTGGCCTCAAGCCCCGTATCCAGCTGTACCTTCTCTGTCTACCCTAGCCTGGAATAATCTAGCCTTCCGTCTTCTCTGCAGGACTTCAGAGCTGACAAGCTTTACTGTGACAAAAAGAAAATTAGCACCACCATGGAGATGTGGTTCTAATTCAGGCAGCAGTTTGCCAGTCCTTTTATCCACACCTGGCCAGACGCTACTCTCATTCCCCATCCTAGCTGTTCTCTGCTTGTCCAACTCTTCTCAAATTGTCCATCTACAACTGTCTATATCCAACTTCTGCACCCCTAGGAGAGTGAAGCATATCAGGTTTTCAGCTCCTCTCTTCCTTGCTTCTAAGAAGATCTACATGGCATTTCCAAGACTAGCCGCCCTCTTAGGGTCTCCCTCCCACCCTCTCTTGCCTCTTCCAGAATCCAGTTCAATAAACTACCTTCTTTCTTTGATTCTCTCATCCTTTCCTTGCGTCTGGTTCCTTTTCTTCACCCTGTAAGTACAATCTTTCCCATTCTAGAAAACCTTGCCTTTACTTTCTCTTCCCCGCCAGCTCCCACCCTGCCCTTTATAAGCAAACTTCTTGAGTTAGACCATATTTTATATCTCCATTTCCTCAGCTTCTTTTACTTCCCACCAAATCTAGATTCTTTCCCTATCATTCTACAAAGACTGCCCTTGCTGAGGTCACCAATGAATTTTTGATTGTCAGATTATTAAATGAATCTTTTTGCCCGAACTGACCTATCTGCGTGATATATGATCAGTTTCTATAACTCCTTAAACTCTTGTAATTCCATTGGCATTTCTTCATGTTTTTCAGCTGCTTCCTCTCACCTCTCTCTTTGACCAATTCTTAAATACTGGTGTGCCCCAAATTTTGTCTTTGACCCTGTCTTGGTTTCCTTCCATGATCTTTCTAGTGAGAAGGGGTGGGTCTGTGCCCAGTAGTTGCCCAGCAGAGAACTGTAGAAGTGGAAACCATTGGCTCTCTTTGCTCTTTAACACAGCACATAGCCCTGACCCAGAGGAGTACATTTCTAATCATGGAAATTTGGACATTAGACCCTTGGTGGATTGGAAGCAGGTGAGTCTTCTATGTGACACACATTCACGCAGGAGGCCCTTTTCTTGCTCCAGGACTCAGCCAACTTGGAGGACATAGAGCTGTGCCTCATGAAGGCTGTGTGCCCACAGGGCTGCTCCATGTTACATTCTAGAGTCTTTCATGTTGACACGTGTAGCTCTAATTCATTTGTCTTCATCTATCTTCTATAATAAAAGCGAAACATGCAAATGTGACCGTCACCACCAGCCAATCAGAGCGGCTGTATGCAAATTAACCCAGCCAAGATGGAGGCCAACAGCCAATCAGAGCGGCTGTATGCAAATTAACCCAGCCAAGATGGAGGCCAACAGCCAATCAGAGCGGCTGTATGCAAATTAACCCAGCCAAGATGGAGGC
>PVJC01044110.1:0-14256 GCA_004026665.1 Murina feae
CCCCCCAGGGGCCTCCACAGAGCGTGCGGGAGCGTCTGCTGCACAGTGTGGAGAATCCAAAGCCAGTCCGCTGCCCAGCTCCACCCTGGGTGTGTTTGCTCAGCAGCAGGGCCCCACCGAGGGATCCTGCACCAGCGTCCACCCCTGGCTTGCCACCAAGCTCTGCGCCAGGTGTGTCCCCTCAGCCCTCCCACTCCCCAGTGCACAAACCCTGAAGGGGCTGTGGGCAGCCTGAAAATGGCCTTTAGCCCCTCACCCAGGCTGGCCAGGCATGCCAGCAGGTGGACATCCCCTGAGAGGTCCCAGACTGCAAGAGGGCACAGGCCGGGCTGAGGGACCCCCACCCCCCAATTGCATAAATTTTTGTGCACTGGGCCCCTAGTAAGTATATAAGTTTTTTGGTTTATCTCTTCTCGTCCTCTCAATCCCCACATTGAAGTATGTCAGTCTGTTTCATTCCTCCCTGCTTCAGGTCTTATTTTGTTGGTTTATTCATTTTGTTCATTAGATTCCACAAATAAGTGAGATCGTGTGATATTTGTCTTTCTCAAATTGGCTTATGTCACTTAGCATAGTAGTCTCCAGGTCTGTCCATGCTGCCCCAAAGGGTAAGAGAGACCTCTTTTTTTACAGTTGCATAGGTCATTTTTATTCTTTACTAGGGGCCTGGTGCACAAAAATTTGTGCACACTTGGGAGGTCCCTCAGCCCGGCCTGTGCCCTCTCGCAGTCTGGGACCCCTCTGGGGATGTCCACCTGCTGGCGTGCCTAGTCAGCCTGGGTGAGGGGCTGATGGCTGTTTGCAGGCTGGCCAAGCCCCCTAGTGGCGTCCCTCACCCCATTGAGGTGTGGCCAGCCTGGGTGAGGGGCTGAGGGCCATTTTCAGACTTTCAGGCTGCCCACAGTCCCTTCAGGTTTCTAGTCCCTACTGGGGTGCCTGGCCAGCGTGGGTGAGGGACTGATGGCTGTTTGCAGGCTGGCCAAGCCCCCCAGTGGGGATCCTCATCCCATTGGGGTGTGGCCAGCATGGGTGACGGACTGAAGGCTGTTTTCAGGCTTTCAGGCTGCCCACAGCTCCCATTGACCCAATGACCCAGCAAGGCTGGCTGGAAGCAGGTTTCTGGGGTTTGTTTATCTTCTATAATTGATACACTGTTCCTTTAAGCCTAGGCCTAGGCAGGTAACGAAGCCTCCTGTCTGCTTGAGCTCATGGCTTCTAAAATTGAAAGAATGTTGCCTTAGTAGCTGCAGCCAGAACTGCTGTTTGCTTCAACTCCGGGGCTTCTATAATTGAGATAATGTTGCAAATATCTTGTTGCCTGGAGCACAGAGGGGCCCAGCCGGCCTGAAAACAGTTTTACTCCTGCTGCAACGGAAGCTGCCTGTTTACTCCAGCTCCATGGCTGCTGGCCTCCATCTTGGCTGGGTTAATTTGCATGCAGTCATTCTGACTGGCTGGTGGGCGTGGCTTAGGCATCCCAAAGAAATGGTAAATTTCAATATTATGCTTTTATTAGATTAGATGCCTATGTTTCTCTCTCTATTTCTTCTTATTACAACAGTCCCTTTAACATGTCTTGCAATCCTAGTTTGGTGTTAATAAAACTCCTTTACCACCTCCCCCTTTTTTTTGGTCTGGGAAGCTCTTTATTTCACCATGTATTTTTAATGAAAGCCTTGCTAAATAGAGTAGTCTTGGTTTCAGATCCTTGCTTTCATTACTTTGAATACTTTATGCCATTTTTTTCTGGTGTATAGAGTTTCTGTTGAGAAATCAGCTGACCACTTTATGGGAGTTCTTAGGGGGTAACAAATTGCTTTTCTCTTGCTGCCTTTAAAATTATCCTTTTGTCTTTAATTTTTGGCATTTTATTTATGATGTGTCTGGATATGGGCTTCTTTAGGTTCTTCTTGCTGGGCATGGGCTTTTTTGGGTTCTTCTCAGTGCTTCCTGAACTTGCATAACTTCACCAGGTTAGGAAAGTTTTCTGCCATTATTTCTTCAAACAGTGTCTCTCTCCTTTGTTTATTTTCCTCTCCTTCTGTTACTCCTATGATGCAGATACTATGTTTCATGTTGTCTCACATCACCCTTAAACTGTCTGGATTTTTCATTGTTTTTACTTTTTGGTTCTCTGATTGAGTGATTTTTTTCTACCCTGTTTTCTAATTCACTGATTTGATCCTTGGTTTCCTCTAATCTGCTACTTATTCCTTCCAGGGTAGTCCATATTTCTGATATGTCATTCTTCATTTCCAACTGGTTGTTTTCATGGTTTCCATATATTTTTTCATGCTCTTGAACATCCTTTTTTAAAATATTCTTTATTGTTCAGCTTGTTACAGATGTTCCTTTTTTTTAAACCCCCATAGTTCCCCTTCACCTGGTTCCCCCCCTTGCCCCGTGCCCTTACCCTCCCACTGTCTTCATCCATAGATGTAAGATTTTTGTCCAGTCTCTTCCCATACCCCTCATGTCCCCTTCCCCCTGAGAAATATCAGTCCATTCCCTTTCTATGCCCTTACTTCTATTCTATTCACCAGTTTATTCTGTTCATCAGGTTTTTCTATTGACTTGTTATATTCACTTGTTGATAGATATGTATTTGTTGTCACTTTGTTGTGCATACTTTTTATATTTACCTTTTTCTTCTTCCTCCTCTTCTTAAAGAATGCCCTTCAGCATTTCAAATAACCCTGATTTGGTAGTGATATACTCCTTTAGCTTTTTCTTGTCTGTGAAGCTCTTTATCTGATCATCAATTTTACATGATAGCCTTGCTGGGTAGAGTAATCTTGGTTGTAGGTTCCTGCTATTCATCACTTTGAATATTTCTTGCCTGCAATATTTCTTGCCTGCATTCCCTTCTGGCCTGCATGGTTTCTGTTGAGAAATCAGCTGATAGTCGTATGGGTACTCCCTTGTAGGTAACTAACTGTTTTTCTCTTGCTGCTTTTAATATTCTCTCTTTGTCTTTTGCCCTTGGCATTTTAATTATGATGTGTCTTGGTGTGGTCCTCCTTGGGTTCCTTTTGATTGGGGTCCTCTGTGCTTCCTGGACTTGTAAGTCTATTTCTTTCACCAGGTAGGGGAAGTTTTCTGTCATTATTTCTTCAAATATGTTTTCAATATCTTGCTCTTTCTCTTCTTCTGGCACCCCTATAATTCTGATGTTGATACGCTTAAAGTTGTCCCAGATGCTCCTTACACTATGTTCACACTTCTGGATTCTTTTTTCTTTTTTCTCTTCCAATTGGGTGCTTTTTGCTTTTTCATGTTTCAAATCTTTGACTTGATTATTGCAAACCTTTAGTCTGGTGATGGATCTCTGTATAATATTACTAAGTTTCTCGGTGGATTCTAGAAAACTCTTGAAAAACCTTAAAAGCGTAGTTCTGAACTCTATATCTAGTAGTTTGCTTTCCTCTATTTCTGTCATTTGTGATCTGTTTCTTTGTCTCTGCATTTTGGCTGCATTGATGGAGTGGTTTCTGCACTAGATGTCCTATAGGGTCCAGTGATTCAGCCTCCCTAATCACCT
Organism: Murina feae; assembly: GCA_004026665.1. Taxonomy (NCBI): domain Eukaryota; kingdom Metazoa; phylum Chordata; class Mammalia; order Chiroptera; family Vespertilionidae; genus Murina; species Murina feae. Next base: position 3,542 of record PVJC01044110.1, read on the forward strand.
GGGGTGGACACTCTTATTGTACGCCTTTGAAGGCTGAGTGCACAGTCTTGTTGCAGTTATCACTGGGAGGTATCACTGGGAGGAAATGACCTGCAGGCCTTTCTCCTCGTTGTTTGGGATTTGGAACTCTTGGAGTTCTGTCCCAGCTGCAGTCCCTCAGGCTATGCTGCAGGCAGGTGGGCACACAGCTTGGGGTGGGGTCTCAGAATCGCTGGGGGGGAGCAACCCGCAATGGCTGCTCTTCTGCTGACTCACAGCCTCTCCCGGACCTGGAGCCCCCAAGCCCTGGGGTCTGCACACCTCTGAGTCCCCGAATCTCCACGTCAGTGATCGCTGCAAATAGCTCTGCTAGAACGCCACTGATCTTCCGCCCCGTTGCCAGACAGCCCGCACCGTGTTCAGTGCGACTCCAGAGTTTATAATCTCCTTCCAAGCCGCGGATCCAGGCATAGCCACCACCCTTTCACCCGCACGACCGCTTCCGTTCCGCGCCTCCGTACCTCTCAGTTTTGGCACCAGGAGCCTCTACCCAGTCTCAATGCACTCCTTCTCCTGACTTCTAGTTGCAAAGCTTCTCCTCCCTTGGTTCCGGAGGATGGCCTTTCACTGTATAGTTGTATTTCTACAATTTAGTTGTGGAGGCTGCGCATCTAGGTACACACCTCATGCTGCCATCTTGGTTCTCTCTCTTGAATATCCTTTTAATTATTACTTTGCACTCTAGGTGATAAATTGCTTATCTCCATTTCATTTAGCTCTTCTTCTGGAGAATTTGCTTGTTCTTTCATTTGGGGTTTTATTTTTCTTTCTGTTTGGGCTGCTTGTTTGGGTTTATTTCTATACTAGAGGCCTGGTGCATGAATTCGTGCTCCGGTGGGTTCCTCAGCCTGGCCTGTGCCCTCTTGCAATCTGGGACCCCTTGGGGGATATAGTAGTGCATGAAGTGGCAGGCAGCCAGGGAGGAGCCTGAGCTTGGGCCAGGTGCTGTGCCACTCCCACTCATCCAGACCCTGGTGCACCTGCCACTGCCGCTACTTGGTATGCACTGCTGTGGAGGCAGGAGAGGCTCATGTTGCTGCAGCTGCACTCACCAGCTGTGAGCCTGGTATCTGGTGCCCGTCAGTCAACTGAGTGGTGCTCCTGCTGTAGGGCAGTTCCTGCATTGAGCATCTGCCCCCTGGTGGTCAGTGCACATCATAGCAAACGGTCGTTTGCTCATTTGATCACTTAGGCTTTCATAAAAAAATAAAAATAAAAAAATAAAAATAAAATATATATATTAGATATAGATATAGATATAGATATAGATATAGATATAGATATAAGGTAGATCTTCTATGACTTCTAGTCTTGGTAGGGTGGCCTTATGTAGTAGGTGACCTACAGGACCCAGTGGCACAGTCTCTCTGATTACCAGATCTGTGTACTCTAATAATGTCCCTTATGCACATTGTGTGAGCCCTACTCTTGTAATTGAGTCTTGATTGCTATTGTGCATGAGCTTGACCCTCAGGCTGCCTGACAGTGAGGCTCAACCACAAACACAGCATGCAGGCTGTTGTGCAGGTACTTACCACATAAAGCAGAATTCACCTTAATAGGATTTAGAGCCTTCCAATATCTCCCTATGGATATACTGCTTGTGAAGCTGTTTTGATCCTGCTTTGTCTGAAGCTGGACTCTGGGTTTATTGCTTTTGGTACCTTTCAGAGGGTCTCTAGTATATGCCAATGTCAGATGCTGTTTGTGACTGGCCCTGAGTACTCTGTTTGGAGCTATCAGCAATCCACAGCTTGTGGCTCCCTGTGCTGGGGGCATGTGGGAAGGACGAAGCTGCACACCATGGTCGATTTTCCTAGTCCCAGGCCCATAAGCAGATTAGGAAAAGTATGAAAGCACCCAGAGATCCACCTCTGCCTGCAGGCTGATTGCTAGTCTCAGTCACTTATGAACCTCAGGTTGTAGGCCTCATCAGAGTGTAAACTCCAAAGAGAGGTGAGAGGGTTTTCAGTGAGTGTGGCAGTTGCTTCCCCCCAGGCTAAAACTGCCTTGGTGGTTAAGGTCTATCTGAGAAAGATGGTCTCTGCATGACTCAGCATAGTTCTAGTACATTCTGCTCTCCCTCTGCCAGAGCCCAAGATGAGTGGCTGCACATGAAATTTTGTGTGTTGGCTCTTTAAGAGTGTGCCTGCATTCCCACCTGTCTCTTCCTGGTGGATAGATACCCTACTGCTTTTCACAGCCAGATGGTATGTGGGCACCTCTCCCCATTTTGGTGCTCTGGTCTGGGGAGCCTGGTTTGGGGTTTAGACCCCAGATTTTTCAGGGGGAAACCCCTGCAGCTGAGATCTCCCTCTGGAACTTCAGCTGTTGCCTATGGAAGCCTGGCCTGCCCTATCATATCTGGACACTTCAATGTGGCCTCTTCTTTATGTCCTTGGTTATAAGGATTCTCTCCAGCTAGTCTTTAGTTGGTTATTCAGGATGATTTTTCTATATTTTAGTTATAATTCTAGTTAGGTCCTAGGAGAAAGTTAGTGTAGCTTCCACTTAATTTACTGCCATCTTAGAATCCCTGCATTTTTAAAGAAAAAATATTTTTATTGATTTCAGAGAGGAAGGGAGAGGGAAAGAGAGAAACATCAATGATGAGAATCATCTGCCTTCTGCACACTCCCACTGGGTGTCGAGCTCACAATCCAGACATGGGCCCTGATCATGAATCAAACTGTGACTTCCTGGTTCATAGATTGATATCTACACTAATAATAAACAAATATGTCCAAATAATAGACAAATATGACCATACCTTCATGATGCCCCTCGGCCAATCAGGAGTGAGTATGCAAATTAACCCACAAAGATGGTGGGCTTGTGGCAGCGTGCACATGCACAGGTTCCAAGTGGCTGGGGGGCAGGGCAGGATGCTTGCGTCGTCACCATGGTGACGACGCAAGCGTTCCACACTGCCCCAGCTACTCTGTGCCTCTGGGCAGCATAGGAAGGCAGAAAGGTGACTCCAGAGGAGCGAAGGCAGTGCCTGCAGCCAGGGGAAGGAAGGCCCATTCTTGCATGAATCTTCATGCATCAGGCCTCTAATATATATATATTTAGACTAGTACACACACACACACACACACACACACACACACTGATTTGTTATTCCACTTATTTATTCATACATTGCTTACTTCTTATATGTATCCTTACCAGAAATTGAACCCAAAACCTTGATGTATTGGAACAATGCTCTAACCAACTGAACTACTCAGCCAAGGCTTTCTGGTGAAGGGGTTTGAATGTTTCTGTGCTTTTGGTGAAGTTATCCAGCTGTCCCCAAAAATGCAGTCTCCATTTACCTGCCTGGAGTGCCCTTGCCTTATCAACACTGGGTACTATCTTCTTAAAAGGACATCAAATATTGAATAGGTTAAAAACAAGTTATTTTTTTAGTTGCATATCTTTGATTATCTGCGAGAGGGTGCACTTATTCTTGTATTTGTTGACCTCTCAAATGTCTTTCTTGTTTCTAGGTTTGTACACAAGAAGTCTATTCTAAGAAAGTGCCACAATGATCCTTTTAAGTCAAAATTTCATTCTTCTGCTCAAAGCCGAACAATGGTTTCCCATTTCACTGGAAATAAAAGCCAATGCCCTCTTATTGGCCTGCAGTGTGTCCTTACCAACTGGCCCCTCACTCTTCCTGCTTCAGCCACACTGGCTTCCTTCTATCACTTCAACATTCCAGAGCTGTTGCATACACCCCTAATCCCCCGCCATGGCTAACTGCTCCTTGCACTTGTTCTCCCTCCATTTCTCACTCCTGATCTCCTTACTTACTCTTCTTTTTCTTTTACTCGTCAATACTTATCATCTCTAAAATACTCCATAATTTACTTATTCATTAAGGTTGTCTCTCCCTACTAGAACATAAGCTCCAAGGGCAGACACCCTCTTGTCTTATGCACCACTGTGTCCCAAATTCCTAGAATTGTCTGGCACATAAGAGGCACTCAATAAATATTTGTTGAATATATGAAGGAATGGTGAACTTCCTGTTCATATTCTTTGACTATTTTCTGTAATGTTCATTTGTCTAGTAGTGCCTTTTCATGTATCATTCTTTGCCACATATTGTACAATTAATTTCCATCAATTAAAGTTGATATTCTGGAGACTGTTTTGAAGTAGTGGCTGCTTCAACATGTCCTGTGGTTCCAGCGCTGTTTTTGACCGCCACATTACCATTTTTTCACCCGAGAGCTGGCTTTACCAAGTAGAATATGCTTTTAAGGCTATTAACCAGGGTGGCCTTATATCAGTAGCTGTCATAGGGAAAGACTGACTATACAGTAATTGTCACACAGAAGAAAGTACCTGACAAATTATTGGATTCTAGCACAGTGACTCACTTGTTGAAGATAACCGAAAACATTGGTTGCGTGATGACAGGAATGACAACTGACAGCAGATCCCAGGTACAGAGGGCACGCTATGAGGTAGCTAATTAGAAATACAAGTATGGCTATGAGATTCCTGTGGACATGCTGTGTAAAAGAATTGCTGGTATTTCTCAGGTCTACACACAGAATGCTGAAACGAGGCCCCTTGGTTGTTGTATGATGTTATTTGGCATAGATGAAGAACAAGGCCCTCAGGTGTACAAGTGTGATACTGCAGGTTACTACTGTGGGTTTAAAGCCACTGCAGCAGGCGTTAAACAAACTGAGTCAATCAGCTTTCTTGAAAAAAAAAGTGAAGAAGAAATTTGATTGGACATTTGGACAGTGGAAACTGCAATTATCTGTCTGTCTACTATTCTATCAATTGATTTCAAACTTTCAGAAATAGAAGTTGGAGTAGTTACAATTGAAAATCCTAAATTCAGGATTCTTACAGAAGCAGAGATTGACACTCATCTTGTTGCTCTAGCAGAGAGAGACTAAACATTGTAGTCAGTTTACCAAATCCATTACGCCACTTGCCTGTGTGTTTGGTAACAACAGATGAGCATTACGGAGGCCCTTGGAATGAAAAAGGGACCTCTTCCGCTCCTGCTACTGAAGCGGTAAAACAGTGCTTTTGGAAAAGAAGAAAAAAAATAAAGTTGATATTCAATAATATTTTATATTAATTTCTGGTGTACAGCATAGTGATTAGACATTTATAGGGTGGGGCAAAAGTAGGTTTACAGTTATTTGATTGGAAAATTACACAATAATTAAAAATAATGGTATAAGAATAAATCATGTTTCATGTACTAACAACTATAAACTACCTTTGTCCTCCTCTGTATATTATTTATGAAATATTCCCCCTGATAAGTCTAGTACTTATTTCCTATGCTGTACTTTACATCGCTGTGACTATTTTGTGACCACAAATTTGTATTTCTTAACACCTTCACCTTTCACCCATGTTCCCCACTTCCCTCCCATCTGGCAACCATCAGTTTGTTTTCTGTATGAACCTATTTGTATTTTGTTTGTTTATTTATTTTGTTTTTAGATTTCACATATAGGTGAAATCATGTGATATTTTACTTTTTCTTTCTGACTTATTTCATTTAGCATAGCACCTTCTAGGGCCATCCATTTTGTCTCAAATGGTAAGATTTCATTCTTTTTTCATAGCCAAGTAATATTCCATTGTATATATGTCCCACATCTTCTTTATCCATTCATCTATTGATGGACACTTAGGTTGCTTCCATATCATGGCTATTGTAAATAATACTGCAATGAACATAGGGATCTATAGATCTTTTCAAATTAATGTTTTGTATTTCTTTAGATGCCCAAAAGTGGGATTGCTGGGTCAAATGTTAGTTCTCTTTTAATTTTTTGAGAAACCTACATAGGTACTATTTTCCATAGAGGCTGCACCATTATGCATTTCCACCAGCAGCACATGAGTGTTCCCTTTTCTCCTTGGCAACACTTGTTAATTTATTGATGATAGCCAATTTTATAGATGGTTTTTATTACAGTTCCATGCTATTTTGAGTACTATAGTCTTGTAGTGTAGTTTGATATTAGGTAATATATACCTGCAACTTGTTCTTCTTTATCAAGATTTTTGGGACTATTCAGGGTATTTTTTGGTTCCATATAAATTTTAAGATTATTTGTTCTAATTCTGTGAAAAATGTCATTGGTGTTTTGATAGGGATTGAATTAAATCTATAGATTGTTTTGAGCAGTATGGATATTTTAACAATAGTAATTCCTTCTATCCATATGTTTTCATTTATTTGTATCTTCTTCAATTTCTTTCTTCACTGTAGTAATTCCTTCTATCCATATGTTTTCATTTATTTGTATCTTCTTCAATTTCTTTCTTCACTGTCTTATAATTTTCCAAACACAAGTCTTTTACCTCCTTGGTTAAATTTACTCCTAGGTGTGCTTTTTTATTAATGCTTGTTTTAGAATTAGCATTTCTTTTTAAAAAATTCTCACTTGAAGACATGCTCATTGATTTTATAGAAAGTGAAGGAAAAGAAGAGGAGAGGAGAGGAGAGGGGAGGGGAGGGGAGGGGAGGAGAAAGAGAGAGAGAGAGAATGGAAGAGAGAAACATCTATGTGAAAGATAAATATTGATCAGTTGCCTTCTTGTATGCACCCCAACTGGGAATCGAACCCACAACCTAGGCATGCACTCTGACTTGGAATAGAACCCATAACCTTTTGGTATATGGGATGCTCCAACCAACTGAGTTATACTGGTCAGGGCTCTAGGTATTTTTTAAAAATGAAATTATAAATGGGATTATTCTTAATTTCTCTTTCTGATAGCTCATTATTGGTATATTAAAATACAAATGATATCTGAATATTAATTTTGTATTCTGCTACTTTACTGAATTCATTTACCAGTTCTGTGTTGTTGTTGTTGTTTTTGGTGTGTGTGTGTGTGTGTGGACTCTTTAGGGTTCTCTTCATGTAGTATCATGTCAAGTGCAAATATTAAGAATTTTGCTTCTTCCTTTCCAATTAAATGCCTTTTATTTATTTTTTCTCTCTCTCTGATTGCTGTGGCTAGGACTTCCAATACTAATCTATACCTATAAAAGAGTAAGATGCAAATTGGTGTCACTCCACTACACCCACCAGCCAATCAGAGCGATATGCAAATTAACCCAACAAAGATGGCAGTTAATTTGCATATACAGGCAGGGAGTGAAGACTGAAAACAATGTAGAAGGAAGCCAAGTGATGTAGAAGGGAGCAAAGTGGCGGGTGGAAAAGGGAATGGAGCAGAGGCAGCAGAGACGGGAGCAGAGCTGAGGTAGCAGAGACGGGAGGAAGCAAGGAAGTGGAGATGGGAGGGAGGGAAGTGGTGGAGAAGGGAGGGAGCCGAGGCAGCGGAGATGGGAGGGAATGAGGCAACAGAGAAGGGAGGGAGCTGAGGCGGTAGAGATGGGAGGGAGTGAGGCAGCAGAGAAGGGGAGAAGCAAGGTAGCAGAGAAGGGAGGAAGTGAGGCAGTGGAGATGGGAGGGAGTGAGGCAGGAAGCCTTATTCTTGCAGGAATCTTCCTGCAGTGGGCCTCTAGTGTTGAATAAGAGTGGTAAAAGTGCCTTATTCCTGATCTTAGGGTAAACCTTTTTAGCTTTTCCTCATTGAGTGTGTTAGCTGTGGATTTGTCATACATGGCCTTTATTATGTTGAGGTATGTTCCCTCTATTCCCACTTTCCTGAGCGTTTTTTTAAAAATCATAAATGGATGTTGGAATCTTTCAAATGCTTTTCTACGTCTATTGATATTATCATATGATTTTTATCTTTTATTTTGTTTATGTGGTTTATCACATTAATTGATTTGCAGATGTTGAACCAATCTTGTGTCCCAGGAATAAATGACACTTGATCAGCTGTATGATCTTTTTAATGCATTGCTGAATTCTGTTTGCTAGTATTTTGTTGAGAATTTTTGCATCTATGTTTATCAGGGATATTGTCCTATAATTTTTTTTTATGTATTAATTTTTAAAGTTTGTCATTTGTATCAATATTTTATGCTTTCCTGATATCCCAAAGTACTTTATTTTTAAGTTTTCAAATAGTTAATTTTTCTTTAATATCTCAGACTTTATTGTGTGAGATAATACATATATTCACCAAGAATATATGTATTTTCAATTCAAATTTTTTTCATAATTTTATGATTTAATTTCACTTTTTTTCTTTATTGTTGAGTATTATAGATGTCCCCTTTGTTAGTTTTTCCCATTGACCCCCTCCACCCCGCACCCACCCCTTCCAGGCAGGCCTTCACCACTCTATTATCTGTGTCCATACATGCATATAAGTTTCCCCGTCAAACATTCTCCACCCCTCCACCCCCACCCCATGCCTGCCTTCCCTCTGAAATTCATCAGTCTGTTCCATGTTTCTGTCTCTGGAACTATTTTGTTCATCAGTTTATTTTGTTCATTAGATTCCACATATGAGTGAGATCAGGTGATACTTATCTTTCTCTGACTGGCTATTTTGTTTAGCATAATACTCTCTAGGTCCATCTATGCTGTTGCAAGTAATAAGAGTTCTTTCCTTGTTATATCTGTACTAGGGGCCCAGTGCACGAAATTTGTGTACGGGGGGGGGGGGGTGTTCCTCAGCCAAGCCTGCCCCCTCTCACATATTGGGAGCCCTCAGGGGGTGTCCTACTGATGGCTTAGACCCACTCCCTGCTCCCCTTGGGGAGCAGGCCTAAGCCGCAGTCTGGCCCCCCTTTGTGAGAGATGACCAGGCTTATCAGGGGAAGCCACCAGCCCTATCACCCCGCTGCTGCAGCCACTGCCAGTCACTGCAGCCACTAAGGTGTTTTCATCAACACGGACTCCAGTCTCTTCACCATGAAAAAATGACAACTTTCTTTAGGCATTTTCAAGATGTGTCTTTCATAGGATATGACATTCCTTTCTTTTTTTAAAATCTTCACCTGAGGATATGTTTCATTGATTTTCAGTGAATGTGGAAGAGAAGAGAATAACAGAAAGAAACATCAAAGTGAGAGAAACACTTTGATTGGTTGCCTCCTGCATATGCCCTGACCTGGGCCCCAGCCAGGGAGGAGCCTGAAACCTAGGTACATGCCCTTGGTCAGAATTGAACCCAGACCCTGCAGTCAGCAGGCCAAGGCATTATGCACTGAGCCAAACTGGCTAGGGCAGGATATGACATTTCTTAGCCCTCCAGCAGTGGACCTTCATTTTTTTTCTCCAGAAGTGTGGTGGAAAAACCCTAGATCACCTTTAGGGATTTTTATTACCCAAGTTACTAAGAATATTACCAGTGGCATACAGGGAGCTCAGTCAATGAGCGGTAAGAAAAGGTGTTTCCTCTGTAGTTCACTCTGATCACTAGCTTCACCCCTGCCCCTCCAATCCCAGCTCCACCCCTGCCCAGGCCTGTAACCTCTGGCTGAGGCTGCAGGCCTGGGCAGGGGACCTCCAGACCCCTCTGATCAGCAGCTTCACAGAGCCCAGGCCTCTGCCATCACCAGCTCTGCTCTTGCCCCACTGGCAGCCTGTGTCCAAGGCTGCAGGCCTGGGCAGGGGACCCCCAGACCCCTGTTTTGCCAGCTTCACCGGTGCCCAGACCCCTGCGATCATAGGCTCCACCCATGCTCCTCTGATTGCTGGCTCTTAAGAGCCCAGGCCCCTGCAATCTCCAGACTTGCCCCTGCCCAGGTCTGAGACCTTTGGCAAAGGCCTCTGGCCTGGGTAGGGGACCCTCAGCCCCCTCCTATCGCCTGCTCTGCCCCTCGGGCCCCCTGCCACCTGCCTGACTAACCGTCCTGACCACTTCAGTGGTGGGGATGAGCCAGACTAGGTGCCACCATCTTGTGGCTATGGGCACCGCCATCTTGTGGCTATGGGGGCGGCCATCTTTGTGATGGAGTGATGCCTAATTTGCATGTTACTCTTTTATTAGATAGGATGTGGCTTTGGGCGCCTCCATCTTGTGGCTATGGGGCAGCCATCTTGTGGCTATGGGTGCCGCCATCTTTGTGAGGGAGTGATGTCTAATTTGCATATTACTCTTTTATTAGATAGGATAGTATTCTATTGTGTAAATGTACTACAGCTTTTTTATCCACTTGACTACTGATGGGCACTTGGGCTGTTTCTTAAAAGGGCTGCTATGAATATAGGGGTACATATATTCTTTCTGATTAGTGTTTCTGGTCTCTTAGGATATATTCCTAAAAGTGGGATTACTGGGTCAAATGGCAGTTCCATTTTTAATTTTTGTTTTGTTTTGTTTTGTTTGTTTGTTTTTTTAAATGTTTTTTTTAAATTTATCTTTATTATTCAGATTATTACAGTTGTTCCTCTTTTTTCCCCCAAAGCTCCCCTCCTCCCAATTCCCACCCCAACCTCTGTCCTTGCCCCCCCATTGTCCTCATCCATAGGTGTAGAATTATTGTCCAGTCTCTTCACGCATCCCCAACACCCTTAACCCCCGGAAATTGTCAGTCCACTCCCTTTCTATGCCTCTGATTCTATTTTATTCACCAGTTTATTCTGTTCATCAGATTTTTTATTCGCTTGATTCTTAGATTCACTCGTTGATATATATTTGTTGTTCATAATTTTTACTTTCCTTTTTCTTCTTCCTCATTCTCAAAGGATACCTTTCAGCATTTCATATAATACTGGTTGGGTGGTGATGAACTCTTTTAGCTTTTTCTTGTCTGTGAAGGTCTT